>VZRX01014420.1:17989-50050 GCA_013398075.1 Notiomystis cincta
CTGCTGCGCGTCCCCTCTGTCCCGAGAGGAAGGTGAGGGGTGGTCGCTGTCTCCGAGGCTTTCTCTGGAGGCGTGAGCGGGGTAAGCCGAGCAGCGTTGAGTAAACCGGTTTTATTAATAAAGCTTTGGATGTACGTATCTTAGGGCCAGGACTGGCTACCCCCAGTTAGGCTTTGGAGTTATTTACGGCATATATTGTTTTAAATGAATGAGAGGAGTAACCATCCTTCCCTGAGAATTTGGGTTTGATTTCTTTTTTGGTTTGGGGGGTGGGTTTTTTTGTTTTGTTTGTTTTAGGTAGTGTTCTGGTGTTTCTATCCCTTCTTAGCAATCCACTGTAAGCTTTTTTGATAGTGTTTACTCGGACGTATATCAAGTTGTTCATCTTGCGTTTCTACAGGTTTTAGTTTCTGTGGTCTAATTAGTGTGTATGTGAGAGAGTTGTTTGTTGGGATATCTTTTTCTCTTTTGGACGTCAGTGGGGGTTTGGGTTGTTTTGTCTGAATGCTTTCTCTTTGTCAGGAAAATCCTATTATCCCTCTGTCCATTTATGTAGTTTGCCAGAGGAGCTTACAAATAAGATCTTGCCGTCTGATATGCCTGTAGTATCATCTCCCAACTCTCTGATATAAGTAAATTTTCACTTCTTTTCCTCATTTCAGATCAGAATATTGGATCATCCTGAACCCAGGACTAATCCTGTACAGTTTTAGGCACTTTCCTAATCTAGTAATGATTTTGGTTTTTTCCTCAGCAAGTGGCAGGAAAAACACCTTTCACTACTTTCATAAGATCATGGTATTTTGATGTCAGACGATCATAACATCTTCACTTGAAGTAAAACATTCACTCTCTTTCTCATGCCTGCTCCCTTACCTATTGCCAATCATAGATTTCTCAAATAGTTCTAATTGCTTGCAACTTTGTTCTTTGTTACTCAATTTTCTTGTTTCTTCACAAATAGTCTGCTTCACGTTATAGTCTTTCATATTTCTGCATAGTGCAAATACTTCTTTAAAGAACACAGCAGGGAAGGAGATATGGGACATTAATTTCACGTAATTGGTTTATGGCATAAATCTGAGTTCTTGGTTCTTTTTGAGTGATGGTGCATGCAATGCCTCTCTTTTACAGGGCGCTATTTTCCAAAACGACCCAAGCACATGCTGATAGTTGAAGCCAAGTTAGATGGTGAACAGTTGGCTACTGATCCTGTAGAGCATACTGACCAGCCAGAATTTGCTACAGAATTGGCCTGGGAACTTGATAGGAAAGCACTTCATCAGCACAGGTAATATTATAAAGTGAAGTCTGATTTGCAGAAAAAAATTTAATTCTCTTGCCTTTACAGTTGGTGAAATACAGTTCTTGTGTCATTTGAATTGCTTTCTATAAACTTCGTTTTACTTTTATCTACCATAATGTTCTGAAAAAATGTACCAAAAAAAGGTAGTATGTGGTGAGATAAGTGATGTTTAAAAATTCTAAAGGGTGCGTTTTTACATCAGTACAAAAACATCCCACAGGGGCTTAGAGTGATTTAATAATACTATAGTTCAAACACTGGAGTCAAGCTTCCTTATGTATACTCTGACACAAAATTTACTTACCTTCAAAGCAGAAAAGCCTGGGTAAAAAGTTTCTGAAATTGTCAAGGAGATAAGCTGAGAAATGGAGTGTTTCCATAATTGTCATTTGGTTTTACAAGATTTACAACTTACTGGTTGTAATCTTTTGACCATATTATCAAAGAAGTTAAAAAGGCTGTATCAGTTCTGTTTGATAGAGAAAGATTCTTGCATGTACCATGTGCTAGATGTCTTATCTGTGTCTCATAGTTAGGTGTTTTACCCATAAATCTTCTCCACAAGTCCTGTTTTTATGATGCCCCTAAAAGTGAAATTCAAATTTCATGTGAGGTGCTGTGCTTATTTCTCTCATATGGGTAAGATATTTATTTGTTGCTAATGTCTTTTTAATAGCACTTGAGACTCTGTGGCTGCAATGCCCTCCCCTTAAAAAATTGAGCCACTTCTTCATTCTCTCACTTAATGACGACGTTTTATATGTTCAATATAAACACTGAATTTCTGAGCTAATGAAACAAATAATATAAACACTGAGTTTCTGAGCTAATGAAACTAGTAGTATAACAAGTTTTTTATCATTGGCTTGCTGGAAACTTATGAAGTATTTTTGAGAACTAATTGCAGAGATACGTTTTATACTTATTATTTCAAATGAGTTGCTTTTTCAGGCTGCAGCGTACACCTATCAAACTCCAGTGTTTTGCACTGGATCCTGTATCTTCAGCTAAAGAGAATATAGGGTATATTGTACTGGATTTAAGGGCTGCACAGGAAAAGAAACAGGTATGTGATAGAGTGTGAAGATTTAGAAGTTTGTTTTGACAGCAATGCTGTTACAGATAATATAAATAGAATTAAAACATAAGCTAAACTTTTGAGTCTCGTTTTGATTGATCATGTATGGGGGATTTTGTTACTTTTCTTTAGAAGGGAGATATCTTGACTCTGAGAACATGCAAGTATGAAAAAATATTGTTGTACTAGTCTTGCTTACTTCTGAATTGGATATCTGGAACACCAGCAATCTACTGGTAATCTACACTATTTAATTATTTAATCAACTGGAGGAATTTATCTAAGCAACAGATATGGAGCAATTGAGTTGAATCTCCATCATCAAATCAAATCTTAAGTTGGTTTTTTTTCAGTGGGCCTCTATGGAAGATGATGTGTTAGGCAATGATTTCTAGCCCCTTAATACAGCACAATGCAATTGCTTATTTATTTAAATTTAATTAGCCAACACCCTTATATCAAGCTTGATCAAAATATAACTTTGATATAGGCTTTGTAAGGAGTCTGGTGTCCTATTTGGGCATCAGTCTTCTTGAGAATTTTCAATGCATATGACTTACTGTGCAGTCAAGGACTTGAAGGTTTTCTAAATAAAGATTTCTGGTATGTTTCTCTTTCTAATTTTTACACTGTACAAGTCAGTGGAAGAAAATCAGTATATTCAGCTAGTCATCCAGTAACCATTCTGTAGAATCTTTTAGTACAATAGTGTACTAAATAGACCAAATTTTTAAAAATAAATACCAAATAAATTCTGTAGATGATGAAGTAGAAGTGCTAGATTAAGACTGAGTTTTCTGTAATAGTAGTATTCTGGTTTTTTTCTGTGTTTTTTTCTGTGCTTTTGGGTATTTTTTTATTTTTTTATTTTTTTTTACTGTGTAGGCACCTAAGTGGTATCCTTTGCTTAGTAACAAGTACCCTAAGTTTAAACCTGAAATACAAGTTGGTGTTGCTTTGGAGGCAGATTCAAAAGCACTGGTTGATGATTTTAAAGCAAAGGAGGCACCCCCTAGAGAAGGGAACAGTAAGTAACATAATATCACTCACTTTGAATTAAATATCTTCCTGTGCCAGATGACATATCACTTGTTTCAAATGTGTTGCTTTAAGTCTGAAGAGATTTTAATTTCACAGCAATTCCAGCGCAAATCCTTTACAATACGTTGTGGTAGTAAATTTGTCAAGGATTCTTTACTGTAGTAATTGTGTGACTTTTAGAAGGACAAGTTGCAAAACAGCTGATATTTAAAATGAGAATCAGCAACTTACAGTTAACTCCCTTGGGCATTTTACTTGTATTTATGGGCTTTAGAAGGTTATGAAAGAAATAGGAAAGGAACTTCTTTACAGAGTGTGATGTTTCAGTAGTTTGGGCTTGGAACTGTAACGTAGTAAAATGTCTCATTTATTGGGTAGGCTTGCTTCTTTTTTGGTGGGTTCTTTTTCTAATTTTTCAGAACTTAACTCATGTCCCATTGTTAAGGGTTTTTTTTGTGGTAACATCTGCTTGCTGTTGGGACTCCTTCCAATTCTGGATTCTCTTGTTCGCTTCTCTCAAAAGAAATTGGTGAAATGTGTCAAAAATCTTGAGTGAAACTCAAATGTTAATACTAATAGATGTCATTATGTGCTGTACCTTTAAGTCAGTGTTTCATCTGTCAGGGGCTTTTTTAATGCAAATCAGTAGTTTTTAAAAAAAAAAACAAAACAAAACAAACCCCCAACAATCACAAGGTCTTAGAAAATTGATTTAAAGAGCCCCTAAACAAAATCATAATTCCATCTTGCCTTGATCTCCCACCCAAATACCTATCTACGTAACTTTTGAAAAATGAGCCTTTTGATACAACTAGTGGATTTTCTCCTACTTACTTTACAATACTTTGTGTTCTTGCCCTAAAGGTAACTTTTCCCTAATTCTAAATCCATCATCTTTCTGCTTATGATCTGTGGCTGTGCTCTTGTAAAAGCAGAATGCTCAGTGGCAGTAAGTGTTTTACAAGCTTCTGGCCCCAAATTCATTGACCTGACTGCATTTCAAGATTGGTTAAGACAGTATTTAAGTTTCAGTGTAAGTGCATAGCTTACTCCATTCTTTCAGATTTTCAACAAAACACAGGGAAATTTCCATTTTCTTAACTTTGTAAAGGAGGCAAGGAACTATTGTAAATGATTCCTTAGTCTGTGCTTCCTATGTGCTCTTTGTGCATGCAAGTTCTCCTATTCGTCCTGACACTGGCAAAAAGTAAAAGAAAACTCTTCTGCTTTCACTCAGCACTGTTTTCCACTTCGTGTTTTCTGTGAAATAATTACTACAAGCAAGCTTTTTCCTTTCTTTTATCGTGTCAAAGTTAGTCAATATCATGTTTATGTAATGGGGAAAAACAAACTTGTAGGTTTTCACAGTTGTAAAGTTAATGTTCCAGGCATTGGGTATGACAAAGCTGGGTTACTCAGTTCTAGTTTAGTTAGATGCTTTTTCATTTAGTATTTGTATGCCTTTTTTTTTCTTTACTTACTTAAATTGTCTAAAGCTGTGTCATTATTTTTATTTGGTGTAACCTGAGGGTTGCACGTGTTGAATTACTGGCGCTATGGAACAGAAACTAGCAAACCAGAATACAGTGTTTTATGCATTGAAGACTTCAGATGAAAAATCTTTAAATGAAACATTCCTAAAGGTCTGTGGAATGGCACACTGTACTTGTTCCAACACGTTGCAATATGCAGTTACTGTCCTGCATTTCCTTTAATGAGCAAAGTAAAGAAACAGTGTGGTATACTCTAGTCTAATGAAATAAATTTCTAGTCACTGTAATGTTTCTCACTGTAACACAAAATAAAAATAGGAACTAGAATTCTGTCATAGCATGGTGTTCAACATAACATCTGTGAAGTTCAGTTAATTTCTGTAAATTTCAGAATCTTTTGTAGCTCTACCAAAATATACCTAGGGACTTTTTTCTTTCTACATGTAATTTTTTCTTTCTACATGTAATTTCCATGTGTAATGCTTAAAAATAAAATTGCAATTATATATCAGATTGCTGCAGCAATTATGAAGACCACTAGTTACTTATGTTTATTTCTTCTCTCTTAGTACTCACCCTTTTTCCTGGACTAGACCCTAAAAGTATTGTGCCAGTCTTGAATGAAGAAGAGGGCTATCATCAAATTGGACCAGCAGAGTATTGCAAAGATTACTTTGTCTTGTCCGTAACCATTGCATTTGCCACACAGCTGGAACAGGTCTGTTTCCTTCCCATGTGTAGTTTTTAAGAAGTATTATCCCACATTATTATCTTCACCCTCCCATTTCTCATTCCTAATTAGGATTTTTTTGTTTTCTAAGTTTATTTCAAGAAATAACCTTGTGCCAGAGTGAATTTATATGAATTTTAAAACTCTATGAAGCCCTTATCATGTCAGACTACAGATGAAATATAATTCTTTCGAAGTACTAAACCTGTATTTACTTTAAGATACGCATTCTTATGAAATGCATACTTCTTTACTGCAATATAGTGTAAAAAATATGTATATACCAGTCTTCAGTGTGGTGCCCATGCACTGAAGTTCAAACAAGGTGAAGTACTTTTTAAGTATGTAAGACAGAGTTCATGCATTGCCTGAGGGAAGGACTTAATAACTTGGATGAAGTGCCATGCTAATGGTTATTTCAGCTTGACACCTCAGCTGCTGTGTTTGTGCTGGACTGCTACCATGGTTTTAATTGGTCTAGAACTTGTGGTGTATGATAAACTCTCTTGTCATATTTCTTTTTTTCATGGAAAATAATTGTCCATGTCAGAATTAGAGGACCTGGAGAAGTAAATTTATTCTGATCATTCTGGGGTGGCTTGTGCCTCTTTAAGCATTGAACTCAGTAGTTGTTGTTCATCTGCTTCAGTCTTTTATTCAATCACATGAATTATGTGACAGTATCTAATCTTCATTATTTATATTGGAAATATTTTATGAAGGCGTAGTTTATTTCTAAGTATTTGTGCAGTACTTGATGTTATTAAATGTCAGTTACAGGCCCTAGTGTTGAAAAATCTTAAAGGTAATTCAGAATATTTTGCAAGTTATTGTTATGCTTGTAAATTAAAGCTTGCTCTTTTTTACTCCAAAAAAAGTGAAACAGTTTTGAGTATTATATTAGTAAGTTATATGTGGATTGCAAACTCAGATTTAGGCCAGCTGGTCACTTTAAGCTCTAATTTCCAACCTAGTGCTTCAGAATTACTGTAACTGCATCAGAGAAAGAGATACATTCTCTTCTGCATCTCTTTCAGTTAGTTCCTACTACTACGAAGCTCCCTGATCGACAGCCTGAATTTTTTTTCTACTACTCGTTACTGGGAAATGATGTCACAAATGAACCTTTCACTGATTTAATTAATCCAAACTTTGAGCCGGAAAGAGCTTCAGTTCGGATACGTAGTACAGTGGACATTCTTCACGTTTATCTCTGTGCACAGTCAAAATTGCAGGTAAGCTGCTTCCTTTCAAATGTGAATGAAAATAATGAGAATTAAAGAAATAGAATATGTCTCAGGCTGTATCTGTGAAGCACTTCTGTTCCCAAAGCTAAGATTGTCTTATAGTATTTTGGCTCAAATATAAGTTGATTCTCTTGCTGATATGAGGGAAACTCTAGCAGCAAGTTTCCTAGCTCAGGTGGAGTGCTGTCTTTTTAATTCATTGCTGTTACAGCAGTCTGGTTTACATGCCATAATAAAAGATGTTGCTGAAATACAACCTTCCCAAAGAGCTCACCTGACACTCTGAAGAGCTCTGAGCTTTGGGGCTCCATTGCAATCAGACCATCTGCTACCCAGAGTCCTGCTTTGTGCAACCCATGGTAATCCCAGGCCAGCTGCTCAGGTCACTCTTGCCTAAGTTCTAAAATCGCTGTCCTCAGCACTCTTTGTTATTAATAAGGGAGGTCTGTCTCTTTTTCCCTGCCCTGTAACCAAATGCTGTTTCTAAATACACTACAAACATTTTTGGGCTGTTTTGAAATATTGCTTATCTGTAGCCTTGCCTTTAAACAGGGGACATGGTTTAGTGGTGGGTTGGCAGTGTTAGTTAAACAGCTGCACTCGGTGGTCTTAAGGGTCTTTTCCAACCTAAATGAATCTATGATCCTAAATATCAGGTAGTACTTAAGAGTGTTTATGGCAATCTGTGCATGGCTCAAACTAATTATAAAACAAGAGTCTGCTTTGTTGAGTGAAGAATGGTGTAGGGTTTCTGATAATGTAGCTGGTAAATTAGACAGTGTTAGTTATACAAAGTAATTTGTGGATCTGTATCCTTTTAAAGTTATTTTTCTTTAAGTTTATATAGATTGTTCTAGGATTTTTATGCAGGGAGGTTTAAGAATGTTTTTGTTTAAATCTTGTATTGTTTCAGATTATTTTTTTTTACCTCAACTTTAAATATTTTTGGAGCAACATGTGCTCTGGTGTTTGGAATTAATTCTTACTCTACAGTCTTAAAGTATTTAATGTAGCATATATGATTCATATGTACATATATGGGGAATTATGCATGTTTGCATCACATGTAAACAACTTTTTGAACAAAAGTTCTTGTCCAGTGAGATCCACATTTTGATTTCCAGTTTTCTTTCTTTGACTTCTTACTCAGCATCTTAAAACATATAGGATATAGGATCAGAGTACTGTGTTAATTTTAACATATTTCTCCAAAAATAAGGACTTTGATTGTAAAAGATGCCAGACTAGGGCATGTGTATGTATGTATGTATGTCCATGTATACATATATATATATATACACACACACACCAGGTATGTATACTGGCGGTTAAGGATGGGAATACAATGTTCTGATCTGCTAAATGAAAACTGAAGTGACTCTTTTTTGGGAAAAAACAAGTTAGTATGTAAGTTTCAAAGAGTAGCTTTGAGGAAAATAGATTACTGTAATGTGTGTTGGTTTAAGATCCATCTTTCACTTGTACGTATAAATATTAAGCTGTTTAAAGAATAAATGGTTGAGTCAGGTTTTCAAATAATGGTGTTTACCAGGAAATAAACCCACAGTTACTTAATTCCAAGTTACTTAAGTGGTGTCTAAATATATGCCCAAAGCCTTCAAGGAACCTTTTTTGCAGTCATGCATTTTATATACCTATACTTAAGGGCAAGAATCTGTGCTGTGTTTGGAAGCCACAGAGTACTGAATTTATCCTACAAGAGGAATGATATGACAGGTCCTCAGAAGGGCAGTGCCATGATTTGCTGCTGCCCTGTGAGCAAATCCCACCTGCTCAAAACTGACATTTCACAGCTGTTCTGATTCTCAGCATGCAGGAACTAGATCAGAGATGAGATCTTGTATTTATGCTACCTTTAGTGGAGGGTGCACAGATGGTTCAAGTGCAAATCACCCATACCAGTTACTTTCTAGCATCCTTTGTGTGTGTGCAGATCCATCTTTGCTGTGGGGACCACTCTCTTGGAAGCACTGAAGTTCCCCTGTCTGGACTGCTGAGGAAAGGCAATGTGGAGATTGACCAACACCCTGTGGCAATAGAAGGACCATTTGTCCTTGTTCCACCAAATAGAGCTAAACAGAAACTGCCTCAACTGCCTTTGGATCTGGCTCCTACTGTTGGGGTATCTGTAATTCTTCAAAGGGAGAGCTTGAATAGCCAGGTAAGTCTTACCCCTTCATTGCTGGTTTAGACAATGTTGCACAATTTCATGTTAAAAAATTATAGGTGTTTCTGAATTATATTTGACTGGTTTTAATATTAAAAAAATCCCAAAACAACCAACCTGAATGGATTAATTGCTTTACATGAATAATCATTTTGTTGGCATTTTTCTATGTCTGAAAAATAATGTCATACTATGAAACGTCATAGACAGTTTTTTTATTGATCATGGCTTGCATTGAAAAATTCTATCATTTCATTCAGCCTTTGAATCCCTTAAATGCTGCAACTGAGCCCAAACAGCCACAGGAGAAGGTTCTTTCACCTGTTAGTGGAAAAACAGAGAGCCAGCAGCAAAGATCCCAAAGTGTCCCATCTCAAGCTGAGCAGTGTGCTTCAAAAGAAGATGTAGCAACAGAGAGTGAAGTGGAAAGTCTTAAGTTTGAAAAAGGCACAAAACCAAGGAGAAGGGGTATGTGGTATATAATTTTTTGCCCACTTGCCAAGTGTGGTCTTGGGTCATATACTAGTCCTTTCTAATATATTCATGTAGTAGTACTCATTTCTGGTGATAAATTTCAGGCAGAAATTAAGTCAGAATTATTTGCATAAAACAAATAACAGAAGGGGGATAAATGTTGTGATTTGAACATGATGGTTGTTAAGTACACTTGCAAGAGCCAGATTAGGGATTTGGGGGCGTGTAGACTACAAGTGATGTGGATGGTCATCAGCTTGAAAAATCATAACTAAAGTTTTTGGAATTTCCTGAAGTTGTGAATGAACTTAGTGCAATGCCTGTGAAGAAACTGACTTGTTCAATGAGATTAAATGGTTTAATGTCAATTTATTAAATAGAAAAGCAGGAGTAATGTGGGATTTTTAAGTTTTCTAAGGAATTTATTATGTGGATAATAATTTGCAAAGACAAATATTCATACAGTACAGAATCGTAGACAAAAGCAAACAACTGGGTTGTTTTATTTGTTTTTACATAATCATTTCGTTTGAACTTGGTAGCCCAGCCCCCTGGAAAACTTGTTTCTGATTTGAGAACTGGGTCATAGAAAAATGAAAAAGGAACAGAGATAAGAAATACTATAATAACAGAATAAATCTCAAAAAAATGTTGTTTTGCTAAACATTACTGAACATGAATCTTCTTAAGAGACGGTTTATGAATAAAGCAGAATTACTATTTTTCTAATGATATTTGTAGTGCTGATCTTTTGAGATTTGTCCTAAAGACACCCAGTTCTGTAGAGGAAATTCTGCATCCTAGAATGGGCTCTCAGGATTTGTCTGCTGATTGAGCCAAATTTTCTTTTAATCCTAACTGATCTTATCTAAGCAAGGATTAAGTCCTTTATATGGAATATAAAAAGAAAGTATTGCGAACCCAGCAGCTGGTTTGAATCTCTGGTTAGGAAATCCAGGATTGTGCTTTTTCATTAATAGTAATTTTATAATTCTGTTTGGCTAAGATGTAAAACATGTCATTTCACATTTGTCTTTCAGGGCTGGTGGGTGGCTGCCGTCAAGAGGTTAACAAACAGTGTTTTGAAGAGCTTCCAGCTTTGAAAGAGCAGAGCAGAGCCAAGTCACCTCTGTTAGGTCTGCAAAATCACAGTAAGGCAAAATCTATCAAATTCAGTACATTAAATGATTTGGCTGTAGTACCAACTTAAATGAATTTTAACAATAAGCTGTATGTACTTTTTGTTTTGTGATGATCTTAAAATTCTGCTCAGCCACTTCTTTGCACCAAGCAATCCACTGACATTTTACCTGAATCACTTAAAATTGTTTCATTCCTATGTTGTATTAACTAGCTGATGTTGAAGTATTACAGCATTTTTATTTTTTGTGATTTTAATATTAATGCAAACAGAACACTTAGAAAAAGGAGAAAAAAATAAAATCAGTGCTAGTAATGATGTATTTCACTGAAAATTGCAGAAGTGGAAACAAACATTTTAAATAATCATGAAGGAAGTATCAGAACAAGTAGCACTTCTAAAGGCAGTTGAGTTCTTATCTGACACTTTCATTCCCTCTTTCTGTAGGGGCTTGGTAGCCCAAATAGCCCTTGAAGACTTAAATAAAATGTCTTGAACATTTTTCGAGAACACCTTTTGTAGACCTGTCTATGGGACTTGTAGTTTGATGTTTTACTCTTTGAAGGCAGTATTGGGTCTCATTGAAAGGTTGTGGGTAGCCTGGATGCAATTGGACAGGTACTCAGTGTGGCTTCTGTTTCCTAAATTATAAAATGGATGCTACTGTAGGTGGGTTCTGTGACAGAAGCAGATGTGCTTTGCATATTTAGTTTGCTTCAATAGCTAAACCTCAGCTTGGGGTCAGTAGTTGATGCTGCCCTACATAAGCACTGTAATTGACCTGTTAATCTGCTTCTGTAATGCCCCTAAAGAAGTTATTTAATTTTAAAAAAACCCAAATTATAAAAATATTTTTTTCCTATGCATGCCCTCAAGTTGGCTAAGAACAATTAATATAAATTGAAGTCTTACAGCATCTTTCCAAAGAATTTAATATCTTGGATCTTAGTGTAAACTTTTTTCAGTGTGTTAAACCTACGTAGCTTCAGAGATTAATAAAGAAAAGAAAAATATTATAATCCTTTAAGAAGTTTTTAACTATATTGGGGGTTTGGTGTTTTTTCTTTGGAAGCAGTAACTTACAGAAGGAGTGGTTATTTTTCACAGTATTAATTTATTTTACAAGGAATTAAAATCTCTTAGGGAAGCAACTTCTCTACTTGCATTAAAAACGTGACACCAATCTTTGATATATTTTGTTATTTTGGGCAGAACAAGTTATAAAAATGGACATGAATTCTCGTTTGTGTTTTCAGCTGATAGTGGTCCAGTAGCAGCATCTCAGCCCGACCCTGTTGGTGTGTCCAGTTCTTCTGAGCCTGTGTCAGCACAGAAGATTGTCATTCCAGCAGCCTCTCACCATTTTCGCTTTTCAATAGACTTAAGAAGTATACGTGGTCTGGAAGTTGGTTTTCCAATAAATTGCATGTTGAGGTACAATTTATTTTTGTTATTCTTGGTAAATACAAAGTCTTCATAATATGAATGATTGGTGGCACTATACTTCTGTGCTTCTTCATGCCTTTTATGTAGCTGATTTTCAGTAGCAAAATACTTCAGAATGTTCATCTGGCTCATCACTACACTGAGCATTAAAGACGGTGTGTAAAACTTTACCTTTTACTGTAATTTGTATTAAATCTCATTTGAATGTCTGAGCTTGGACGAGGAACATCAGTCTTTAAAGGAAGAGGAGAATTACTTTTCATGTTACTTTCTGGCTACATTTCCAGCTGATCAGTGAAGTAATGAAGTGTTGGGGGTTTTTGGCGGAGGTTTCGCAGTTTTCGACATTTCACCAAGAACTCTTTGTAGTGTTTTGCTAAGAGATAGATCACTGGTTTGTGTGTGAATCCAAAGGAAGCACATTCTAGTTTTAATGAAGAATCAGTGTAATTAAATGCATTTCTAAGAGACTTGTACATACAGGGATGATTTTGATGGTTTAAAAAAGAAATTCTATTTGTTATATTAATTATTGATGGTGTATTTTAATTCAGTGATTAATAATAGTTTTTACAATTTGTATTCTCGTTTCTGTTAGGGAGCTTCTGGTGTTTGTGATGAAATATATCTTAAAATAGTGATTCAGTTTGAAAATATTGAGTATTTCTGGCTAGTGAGGTGCCTGTGCATTTGCTGTGCCTCTTTTCTGACAGAGTTTGAATCATACAGTTTTTACTGATCACCAGGAAATCTAGTTGTGGTGGTGATTCTTGGGATTTAGATTTTGTCTGAACTAGGTTGCAAAGGTGTGGATGGGATGCAGGGGTGGAATATTTTAAAATACAGCTAATACAGAGTGCATCCTTAATGTCTTTCCATATATGCTACATTACTAAATAGTATGTGGAAAGCAACACACAATGGATGAAATTTTGTCACATAGAATCTTTCATGTAACATTTCAATAATTTGTTTCAGAGCAGTAACAACACATGGGTTTTGTTGTTTCATGCACTTGAATTTTTATATAGTCAGTGATGAGCATGGCAGGAAACTGGAGAGTAGAAACATCCATATAGATAAACGTTAAGAAAATTTGCAGGATAAAAAATTGCATATTCACTGTAGATTGGAAGCATTATTTTATTCCAGTCTAAAAAAGCTCTTTCAACAGCTTTCCACAAAAGGTGAAGTATGCAATTTTTTATATAGAGAGGCATCATTTGATGCAACTTTTATTTTATTAGGAATTTAGCTGACAGCTAGCATCATCAGTTTGAACAAAATGAGGTTTAAGAGGTTCATGGCCTCCCTTTTGTTACAGTTTATCATACACTGAAATGTGCCAGTAGATTAGTTTCAGGCCACATGTTAAGTCATATTGGCACAAGGATTTGACTTGCCTTTTAATCAATCAATTAAACCGAAAATGAAAAGCTAATGAAATTTTTGAATGGTCCTGATACTGTGTATATGTATACTTAGTTATCAGTTATTGCATGTTAGTCTAGTCTTAATGGTAAGTACACTTACAGATGTTCTCAAGTAACAATCAACATGTGAATATAAATTCTTCTATTTCTCTGCTCAGTCTATATAATAATTGCAGAGTTTTAGTAAAATATTAATTCATCTGGGTGTGAACATACAGGTTATTAAAGCCTTTCTTGCCAAAACAACAGCCAATATGAAGAAGCTGGATCATTCCTGAAGTAAATGAAAACATGAATACTTGAGAAGTAAATTCTGTTGTTGTATGTACCAGTATAAATTTCTCAAACTTTGATACAAGTCATGCTTTAGCAAATGATGTCTAAACTGGTTTTCCTGTTGCAGAAGATAGAAGAAAATATATCTATTTAGAGAATTATTATTTTTGTTATTGTTTTTATTAGGTACTCGTACCCATTTTTTGGCAGTGCAGCACCTATTATGACAAGCCCACCTGTAGAAGTCAGAAAGAACATGGAAGTCTTTCTTCCAAAGTCATATTGTGCATTTGACTTTGCAACTATGCCTCATCAGCTTCAAGATACATTCTTCAGGTAGTAACTTGCAATTTTTTATCTTAATTACGCTTTCCTTGATTTTGTTGTAAATGCAGTCACATTAAGATTATCAGTTCTAGAATTTAGTAAATAATTCAAGTGCTAATGCCAATAAATACTTAATAGCCTACACTGCCAGTTTCTCTTAATTATTTTTAGAGTGAGGAATTCTATAATTCTTCATTTTATCTTTGCATACTTAGGTATTGTTGCTAACTGAAACAAGTGCTGTTGCTGTAAGTTTTAAAGTAAAGCTTGGTAGCAGAGTTTTTGACAAAGTACTACTTGAAACATGTAGTTTTTTTTTCTTTTTAATATGCAATGACTATACAATATCTTTGAAAATACCCCAGGTATCTGGAAAGCAGCTCACAGTGTCAAGGGCTGTGAAGGAATTCTCCCCGTAGTTCCACCAGCTTTCAGTAAATGGTTAAGATGTAAAAAAAAAAAATCATCAAAAATAGCAGTATATTGAAAGCAGGAGTAGAGGGAGAGGTATTTTGAGTGACAATGGCTAAAATTAATTTGTAAGTATTTATAAATTAAGATGATCAAGCTGTGTTAGCCTTATTCCAGTTACTTTCACTGTAACATCTTTAGTCCCTAGTAACTGAAAAAAAGGAATGATAATCTGACTGAACCAAGTGACGGATGGTGAAGATACAAAGTCAGTAGGTCTCATTCCCCTATGTGAAAGGCATTAAAACCAACTCATTGTTTGACACTTCTAACCATCACTGATTTAGGAAGTTACTTTTTGAACATGAAGCTCTTCTGAATAAGAGTGCTTCCTCTTTCATTTTGATGCCTGACACTAAGATCCCTTCTTTGTTTCAGATTGCCTCTGCTGGTTGAATTGTGGCACAAGGATAAAACAGCCAAAGACTTACTTCTAGGAGTGGCAAGGCTTCAGCTTTCGAAAGTTTTGGCTTCAGAAAAAACCCGCTTCTTGGGTGGGAATGGTGAACAATGCTGGCGTCAGACTTGTAGTGAAACAGTCAGTGTCACAGCAGTACAAGGGTAAAACTATTTAAAAAATACTTAACTCTGTAGCAGGTTTTCTAGGGTTGTTTGTTTAGTATTTCTCTGAAAAATGGCAAGGTCTTCCCACTTAACCTTTTGAATAGGTAAACTGTGGAAGTACTCCAGTATGGAGAGGGGGGAGTAGGCATCCGAGAGATGAAAAGCTAAATTACCACAATTCATATTGGGCAATTTCCACACTACTGCCAAAGTCATTGTAATAAATCTTTATATAATCATGATCCTGGGTAAATTAAACTTCAGATTAAGAAATAATAATTTAAAAAAATGGTACTGAGGCACTTCCTTGAGTAAGTTACTCAATTACAGAAAGTGCTGATACTCCAGGAAATAGTTAACGCTGTTTGTCCACAATATGCTTTTAGATATTAGTTCAGGAGGACATTCCAGAGAATGGAGAAGTCTCCTGTTTCAGGAGAGTAGCAGGGTTTTCAGCCTGTGTATATCAGAAGAAGCAGTGGCTAATCTTCTGTCTGTAGACAAATGTTCATTTACATAGAGCAGTGATGGGTTTTTATATATATATGTGTGTATATATATATGTGTGTGTATATATAGTGTGTGTGTGTGTGTGTGTGTGTATTTTATTTAAATTTGTAGTTATTTCTGTCATATGTCCTTGTTGAAGAAGATTAGTGTTCACGATCAGTGTCTAGACCCTCATCTTTTCTGTGTGAAGATGGACCTTAATTATGCCCTTAGAAATAAATGTAATTGCTATTAAGACTGAGGTCAGTTTTAAACTCCTAATGCAACAGACAAAAAAAAAGCATGTTACATTTAAGTCACAGGAAATTTCATGTTAGTAACTAGTATCCCCTCTGCTCCTAACTTAATAGAGAATTGACCTCTGGCTTTGTTTAAACTTCTGTGTGAAAGCCAGCATGGCCTGATCCTGTGGAGAGTTAATTTAAGGTCTCACTATACATTAAGGTTCATACTTTTACCATTCATTAAATGAAACCTGGTTTTGCACAGAACATAACCACTAGATGGCATTCTCAAAATGTAATCAGGTCTGTGTTTTGCTGTGCTGACCCCTTCTTATCCTTGCACTTATTGGTGTAACCTTGTTTTTACACTGGTATGTTCAACAGACTTGTTGAATCAATCACTCTAATTTCAGAGGTCCACTAATATGAATCTTGGGTTTTTTTTTAGTTAGTGGCTGATGGAAAGTTGAAAGAATTTAATGCAGCAATTTCTTTTATCATAAACGAAGTACAAGCATTCACTGGGTTTTTTTCCCTTGCAAATAACTGTAGAAGGCTGCACCCTTGTAAAAAGCATTCTAGTGTTGTCTATCTTATGTTTGCTGAAAGTGAATTTCTCTGAAAACTATAGCCATGGTTAATTCCTCCAGAATCTTGTTGCTTGATACATTCTGCAGCTTCCAGGTGACAAGTGATTGTGTCATTGCCATTGCCTTACTGAGTGGTTATCACTGAGATGAGAGGTTTTGTTTTGACCAAGGTCTACACTGCAGTGTACTTTCATGTGAGACTTCTGATAATTTCCAGTTACATGACTTCTGTGTGTTCCTTCTGTTAATAACTTTTTGTGCAAAAGACTGGCTTTGTTTACTGCATTTTGACTGTGATTAGAGACGAGGCAGTTGGAGACAAACATTCTTCTTAAGCAGAAACCACAACTATTTTCAAATTAATTTATTAAAATATCTGTTATCTAGGCATTGTTTCACTGTACAAGAGCAGGCAGATATTTTAACTTCTAAGTGGATTTAATGTTGCCAGTTCCCTGTGCTGAAGCTTCTAGAAATGTGTTTTTTAGTAATACAAGGATGGTTTACCACATATTATATGCTAAGTTACTTATATTGTGGATAATGGAAGGTTGCTGTTAAAGTCTAAGCAAGGAATACTAAGGAAATTTAATGAGTGTCTTAAACTGAAGTCAGCAGCAATGCCTGTATGAACAGTTACATCATTAGAAAGATTTAAGACTGTTGGTACAATTTTGGATTATTCCCTCATAACAGGGATGTGTTGATTATAGTAATCTGTTAGTTAACTTGTCATTGGAAACCTATTTAATCTGTTTAAGTCAGAAACCTTGCTGTAGATTCATGAACTGGGCCCTAACTTAACAATATACATAGGACAGCATGTTTGGGCTCTCACACAGGCAACTGTTTAGAGATTCTGAGCTTGAACAGAATGACTTCAGCTTTGCTGGTTTGTGTGTTATCTTACAATTCTCTTTCTGTGTCTGTAGACAGTTTTCATTAAAATAACATTCTGATGCTGTTTATAGGTCAGGCAGCAGAATAGCAGAGCTTTCGTATACCATCACCTTGGAAGACTACGGGCTTGTGAAAGTGCAAGAAGTTATGGTGTCAGATTCTTCTCAAGTAAATTTTATATAAATATTTTCTTTTTCCATTGAACATGTCTTTGAAAAGTTGAGGTTCCAATAAAATATCCACTCTTGTTATATCAGGATATAGGTGCTGGTCAACAACAGCACATCCCTCATACTCAGCCTTGCTGTGCCCCAGAAGACCATCCAGAACCTCGAGAAACTCTGGAATACAAAGCAGCACTGGAGTTAGAAATGTGGAAGGAAATGCAAGAGGACATTTTTGAAAATCAGGTTTTTACTCTTTCTTTTTATTACCTAAATTATGAGGTTGCCAGAGCAGATTTAGCAGAATTGGTACAGAGAATAACAGTAATTGTATTTTGTTTTACTGTTTCAAGTAAGAACTAAATTTTACTCATACAGAATATTAAATCTTCAGATGTAAACTACTTCATCCACAAATTCCATGCTCTTAAAGAAGGAGGTTAATTCTTAAGTGAGTGAAGAAGGCTCTAGGTTTGAACAGCAGAATACCATCTTCATGATTTCCCATTACTCTTTATAAAGTACAATAGATTCAAGATTCAAACTATTGATGTTAAATATTAATTCTGTATTCCTTTAGTTTCATCTCAAAAACCATTGCTGTCTACTCTTGAAGTAATTCTAGTTGTTTTTAATTGCATGCTTTTTTTTAAAAGATAGTGAAAATCTAGTACCTATTTGTTTGTATTTTTGTCAAACATGGGCTTACTTTGCATTTTGTACTTCATTGTAAGAAATCTTTCACTATCAGAATCATATCTTGAGCTATACAAGTCAGCATACAAAACTGTTTTACTTAAAGACTTAGGTCTGCTAGTACTATAAAGGCACATTTCCAATAATTTTGATGGGATTTTCTGGCTTGGGTTTTTTTTCTTTTTTTTTTTTCCTTCCATAAGCTTAAAAAGAAGGAAATGGTCTATATGCAAGCACTTGCACAGGAATGGAAGAAAAGAGAGAGAGAGAGAGAGGCATTAGTGAAAAAAAAGGTAAGGAAATTCCTCCTTATATTTGCAGAAAGTCTTACTCTGAGTTTTTATAAATTTGACAAGATATTTGGTAACGTGTAACAAAGCGTCCTCAATTAGCCTTTGCACCTAGTGATGTGTATGCATCTAGTCTACAACAGTGCAAAAGAATGAAAAGTAGCCTTTAATCATAGAATATTTGTTGGAAATTTCCTTAGGTTATCCTTAGGTTAGCTTGCTGTATATGGGAGCTTTTTAACTTTAATTGCACTTTAGTTGCCTGGTTGAAAAACCTTTCTATGGCCTGGCTGTGCATGGCAACCCATTAGCCTGTGCTGAATTAGAAGGATTCTTCATTGCAAGCTCTTAATTAGGAGCTGCAGATTTGTTTTATATAGAAATTTCTAAATAAAAGCTATCAATATTTTATACTTTTTCTTTCTCCTTGGTTTAGGTGTCAGAATATAATGTTTTGGAAGAACAACTTCAGAAAACCCTGAGAGATCTGGATAAGCGAGAGCGACAGCTTTTTGGTGCTGAATCAGAGGTAAAAGCTGGTCATGTTAAACTATGGAATTTCATTAGCTACTTCTATAAGGTTTGGGTTCTTACACAGTGACAATTGTGCTTTGTGTATAAGATATTAAATAGCCACATTGTTAATGATATGTAGAGGAACACTAGTAATTAAGCCAAGTTTTGTTACACCTACATTTTTTTACTGAAGCAGAAATGCAGTGAACTTTTAAATAGGTTGCTAGAATTAGAGAACTGTAAATGTATTCTTGACAGAATTAGTGCAGACATTTATGTAACATTAGCACATCTCAGTTTTGAGTTTAGTACTGTCACGTGAGTATTGTACACCTACATAAGAGAGCCTACTTCAAAAAGTAATTGCTAGATTAACTGTTGAAATGGGAGAAGGTGACAAGGAGATCTGAGGAAAGCTTCAGTTCTCTAGGTTTTGTTATCCAACATTTTCGGAGTTCCTACTTCTGTTTGTTTTTTTTTTTAATAGTGACAGGGACAAAGAGGATGCAGGAGAAACCAGTAACTACCACTGTACTGAACACCCCCAATCTCAGGAAGTGGGGTGTGACTTCAGGGGTGCTGGTCATATGAAAAGACAAAATAAACTGCCTATTCTTGTATTTCAGAACAAAATCAAAATTATGTAGGTAAAATACTGTGGTGTTTTAGCTGTCCAGCAAACTTTCTCTTTCTTCCTTGTAACTCAGATTAATTTTTCAGCATGTACTTGTAACAAAATTGAGAACTCCCAACGCAGGAACTGGCTGGCTGAGCCTGTGTCCTGTTCAGTACCCAGGCTCTCTGTACCTCAAGAAGCAGTTTCTGCTGTAAATAATGTTTTGACTTTAGCATCTGTGCAAAAAAATCTGATGCTCAGGTTTGGCCCAAGTGCATTTCAGTCTGAGTAGAAGTAATTCTTTTGAGTCTCGTGTATGTTTCTCTAAAAAATACCTCAAAGTTTAGTGAGATTCTGACCTGAGAGTTAAAGATGATAAAAATCAGTGTATTCCAAAAACATCTGGTCAAAATGATGTAGTATTCAGTTAGAAATTACACAATTTGAGAAATGGGACATTGGAGAAGTTTCTATTCATCTAGCAGTTATCTGAGACAGTAGCATCTTTCTAGAAAGTTCAAGCATGTCAAGGATTGTTCTTCTGTTTAGCTTGATGAGAAATTATCTCAATATGCTCTGTTTGAACAGCGCAGTCTCACTGACCTAAAGACATTTTGGCTGTAGCCGTGACTTTCACATCTCTGCAGTGAATTGGAGTATTTAGCTTTTCACTTTTTAGTAGGAAAGTGGATCTGAAACTTGCTTTGAGCAATCCTGTAGAATCATGTAGAATGTAAAGAAAGGCTCCAGAGAGCTCTGTTTTTACAATAGTCAAGCAAGGGTGTATTTGTAGCACAAATATAATAATTGGCAGATTGTTAGTTAAAATGAAATTCAGTAAGAACATATATAGTGAACATGTGAACAATGGGAATTTTATTGTTTAATTTCAGAAATTAGTAACAATTTGTCTGTCATGAATAGCACTAACAATTGTAAGAGACTTTTAAAGTAAAGCTGTCACTCCTATGGATTAATATAGATATGTCTCTCTTTTTAAGCTTCAAAGAGTAAAGAAGGAGTTGCAAGCAGAGCATGAACGAAATCTGCAGGTGCTTCAGGATTCTGTGCGCCGAGCCAGGGAGGAATGTGCACACCAGCTTGAGTTAGAAAGGTCAAAAATCAAACAACTGGAAGAAGACAAGCTCCGCTTACATCAGCAGGTAAGCGCACTTAAATTTTCTAGTAAAAGTGAGCATTTTTCTAAGTATACTAAATTAGGCAGTGGTTCGGAGGCAAGTGTATTCTGGCAACTTTGTAACAAACATTTTATTTACACTGAAGAGCTCTGTGCTGATATCCATCCATGTCAGTCTTGCTCAGCTGTATGGCCAGTTTCCAGTGCAGAGCTTGTAATTATTTTTTCAATACTGAATATCAAATTTCATTTAAAAGCATACATTACATGAAGAACCTGAACAGCAGTGTACATTTCAGTAACTTAACAAATTGTTGGCAATTAACATGTAAGTAGTTCGACTGTGCAATTAGTTTTATTCTTCTATTGCAAATGAGTATTTCTATTATCTTTATTGGGGCAGAGGGAGAAACTCTTTCTTGTTATTGCAGTCTTCTACTCTGAGAGTAGTACTTCCTAAACAGAAGATTTAGAGCACATTCTGTTGTCTTGTAAGCTAACTTTGACACTAACAACAAGGATAGTCTAGATATTTTTCCTGACTTAAACTGTAAAAGTTAGTACTTCTTTTTCTTAGCTGTTACAGCATTAGACACTTAATTTCTTAAGTAGATTAAATCTTACTAATGCCTAAATGTTCTGAAAAGTACTTAGTTTATGTAGGTTAATTACTTGCTTTGGTGTTTTTCATGTCTGATATGTGATAGTGATAATCCCGTATTAGTTTTCACTATTTGAAGAACTGCATCAGCCAACGCCATATTTTTGTACTTGAGAAGAGCTGTGCTAGATTTTCATGAATTTTTTAATTCTGTATGAAACACTGATCTTAACATACTTCTTTTCTTGTTAGCATATGTTAACCACAATACAGTGAACTTTTTAAAAATGTAGCTAATACAAAAATGTTGCTAACCTCAAAGATACTCATTTTGACTCTTCTACTTGAACAGTCACCGATTGAGATGAACACAGTTTCAAACTGCAGAATGCAGTCCTCTTCAAAGTGATAAGTGGATTATTTCTGCATTTTATGTGTTGTTGGCAGCTACCAGTTCAGACCAGACAGCCAGTAGTTCATCATGCTCAAGTGGCCAAATGCCACCAGCTGGTATTCTTTCATATTCATTCTTTCGGCTCCCACTAACCATTTTTAGCTTCAACAGACCTCTTCTAAATAAAACATCACAATCACTTTATTTTTCCTATTCAGAACAGACATGCAGTTGTCAGACCAAAGAACATTTAGCTCAGCATTACGTTGCTGCAATGGCTGGATTCAGAGAATAAGAAAATAAGAAGTGGGACTATGGAAAAAATGCAATTTTGGTATATCCAGCAATACCATCAAGGGTTATATGTACTCTTCGCCAGAGTCAGTTTCATATTTACTAGCCCTCAATGAAAGTTTTCTTTATGATCTCATATGATTCCTTTTTAAAAGTATTTAGTATTGCAACATCCTATGGCAGTGAGTTCTAATATTTAATTATGTTTTATATATTTAAAAACTTCTTTTTGTTCATTTTAAGCACGTTACTTAATAATTATGAAGAATCCTTTAGTGCCTATGCAACATACTGTTCCTGGTTGCATAGGTGGCTGTCATACTGTCTCTCTTCCAAACACAAGCCCCACTATGTTTTGTCTTGTTTTGTATGAAGGCCATTCTTTCCAGAGGATCCTGGCTGTCTTCCTATGTGCTGTTCCTGCTATGCTCCAATATGTAGTGGTTGTTGCCACATACTCCGCCTGAGACAGGCTTTTTTCTTTTTTGTTGGGGGTAGGGTTTTGTTTGCTTACTTTGGAGTTTCACTCTAGGGACCCTGCTCTTTGTAATGTGCACAAACAGAAAGTTTCTGTTGCTACCAGATGGGTCTCTTGTTTTAAAGACTTTTTTAGTTGTGGAGTTTTTCGTTTGTGTGGCGTTTTTGTTTTTTTTTAACATGGAATGTTCTGGAATAAGTGATCTTATTCCATGCCTTTTAAAGGGATATGTCAACGCACAGTTTCCACATTTAGACATTTAGAGAGCTCTAGAATTCAACTTGTTTGGAGGTAAGCCCCACTATGTACAAGAGAAGATCTTTGAAGCATCCACCTTGAAGGATATTACCTTACTTTCTGAATAATGAAGTCGTGCTTTATTTGTGGGATTTTTCTAGTTTCTTCATAGTCCACAGTTATGAGGGCTCATGAGAAATTAAATTTTGAAAGTGTTTCCAGAACCAAACAAGAAATTAAACATTGTTATAGAAATTCTAGGGGCAGCTGGTATATCTAATAGCAAAAGAAATTAGTTTTTGTCTTTGGCATCATGTCTGTATGTCTGCTTTAAAAATAAATAGGTAAAAATGAAAGGTGTTAAACAGAAGTATCTTTTGTTCAAGTTTAACAGGTTTTTGTAGTTCTGTGAGAAAACAATGGCAATGAACTCTGCTTTTATATGGCTCCCTAGGAAACATTTTGCTTTCTTACATCCGTTCTGTAACAATTATAAATGCAAAAAGCAGAAATTTGAGAGAAAAATAGAGGTGATCCAATTAGAAGATCCAAAGAATTGAAATATTGATGTACTAGTAGAAGCTGTTGGCTTTGAAACAAAAAAGAGTTCTCTAAAGCATTTTCACCCAGTATTGAAACTGTTGCATACAATTCATGGAAATATTTGCATTATCTAGTTGGACATAAATATAATATCGGCATGTGGGATCATATTCTATTGTGGAATGCATCAGTTCCATCAGGTGCACTAAAGTATTTATAGTTGAATAATATTTAACAGAAGAAGAAAACATTACACAAAATTCTTAGTATTTTTAATATGTTATAAAAAATGCTGTTAAACATTTTATTTCCTTACTTTCTCTGTGGCAAGTAATTGTGTATTGGCATAATTTTTCAAATTACCCATTTTGTGTAAAAAGCAAA
Organism: Notiomystis cincta; assembly: GCA_013398075.1. Taxonomy (NCBI): domain Eukaryota; kingdom Metazoa; phylum Chordata; class Aves; order Passeriformes; family Notiomystidae; genus Notiomystis; species Notiomystis cincta. The sequence goes on from VZRX01014420.1 coordinate 41,780, forward strand.
GCACTCTCTTTATAAAAATCTTCTTGAAACTGTGGAAGTACACTGTGAGGGCAGAGGTACACAGCATTAAGTCATTAGTCACTGAAGCCTTTCTGCTTCAGCCTTTCTTCTAAATCATTTGGCTGTACAAAGTATTAGTCGCTTCCTTTTGCAGACATTCCTAAAAAAGTTATGCTGTGAAATTGAGTAAGTAATAAAACTTTATATTGTAGATAACATTGGCTTTCTTTAAAATATGTGTAAATCTTAGTAGTTATGCTTTCTGTATTTCTCCTGCAAGTTGTTTTAGAAACGTGAACAAAAATGTGCATAAATCTTGATCTTATGTATATGAGGACAGACTTGTTTTTTTCTTTCCAGTGCTGAGCAAAGATTCTCTTCAAAACTCTTCCTATTAAAACATTGCTGTGTGCCATCATCAAGAAATCATTAATTATGAATGTGTAACTTTCAGTGACAGTAAGATGTTTGTTCCAGGGATGAAAAAGTAACTTAAATTCTGTAACGTAATTATTTGTCTGTGAATGGGCTTTTCTGCTAACTTGCATCTTGGTTTCTTTAATGTAGCTTTATGAAGCAGAAAATAAGTATAAGACTTTGGAGAAGGAGTTCCAGCAATACAAAGAACACCAAAGTAGCAAACCAGAAATCCAGCTACAATCAGAAATAAATCTTCTAACTTTAGAAAAGGTATATTGGACTTTTCTAGTACTTAAAAATTGCCACAATAGTGGATTCACTGATAGAGGGGATGCAAAATAATACTGTGTAATGAAGTGGTTAATTTGTCCATTTTGGTTTACTTTTTCCAATAACTTCTTGAGACTTTAAGTATTCAGATGCAAATAAGATCAACCATGGCCTTATTTCTGTAGAGGAAGCACTGATGTTAGAGGCTAAAACAGGAAAACCCTAAACCTATATATTTAAATCATTATTTATGATGAGGTCTCTGAACATTCTGTTTAGAAAACTAAAGAAAGATGATGATTTTCTTGGGGATTAATTTAAACTGGTATTCCATTATGTGCATTTTCGTAATTAAGTATTTCTGTAAAGAGACTGTGTTACTTATCAGTAAAATGGAATCACTGTCATAAGTTGGTTTTCTTAAAAGCCATATATTCCCACAGTAGAGAATGCTTCATTTAATTAAAACCACAGATATGGGCACTTAATGCTCAGAATTATTGTGGGGCTTGAGTAAAATTGTTGGTGAAATACACTGGAAAAAAATTAGGCCAAGCTTCTTAGCACAAAATATACTCAGTAATATGGCCAGACTGTATGTTACTGTATGCTTTAATAACTTCTAATAATATAAGAAACTGATGCAAAATATTTCTGTATTTTTATAGACTTTTTAAGCTCTTACATTAAGTATTTTTAGATTTCCTATTTTTGTTGGATGAATTGAACAAATCCGTGCTTTAAGATCTTCACAAATTTAATGAAAATAATTGATCAGATTAAAAAAAATCTCTTCCTCAGAGATGTTAATTAAAAATACTTATTTTTTTATTGTGTTTTGTGTGCTTCATAAATACTTTAATTTGTCTTTTAATATAAAATTCTTTTTGCACAGATAATAAAATTAATTTTTTTAGTGGTAAAAATTTTTAAAGATTTATTTACTTAGTAAGATCAAAGATTCACACTAGATAGAGAGATTTTAAAGAATGGTTTGAGCAGATGGGTATTTCAGAGACAAGAATTAGGACATATCTTCCATCGGCAAACTAAAAAAATCTATGTACCTTTTTAAGGGAGATTTATCCATCAGCGTTTTTGTTAAATTAGTGTTTATAACCTCACTTGGAATAAAAAAGGGATGAGGGGATGGCTGATTTGAGAATCTTAAATTTAAACTTTACATCAGCAGATTTAGTGCTAAAAACTAATCTTTTACTTCTTGTGTAGACGGCCATCCAATAAAAATAAGGTTATATTTTAAACAAGAAAATGTTCTTGTGCCATAATATTTATGTTATATTGTATAACAGCTTTAGATGATGTTGTATATTACGCTACATAAACACTTTTCTTAAACCAGACCCTTTGTATATATACATCTTTCAGTGATTGTTACTGCTGTTATTGCTTCAGCTGATATGATTTTAATTGCTTTTAGGTTGAACTTGAAAGAAAGTTAGAGTCAGCTACCAAGTCAAAGCTCCACTACAAACAACAATGGACAAGGGCTTTGAAAGAACTTGCAAGGTTAAAACAGGTATGCAAGTTTTCTTTGGTCATGTGAGACAACCAAGTTAACGTCATGTTGGAAGCTACTAGGATTACTGTTAACTACTGTTTTCATGTTATTAGTGTTTATTTTTGCAAAGCGAAGCTCTGAGCTGTGCTTTTAACAAAAATGAGAACAGCAAAACTGGCTCGGGTTTGACTTTGAACTCAGGAAAGGCCAAGGCTCAGACCTGCAAAGAAGGCTGATGTGATTAGAAAAAAAGCAGATGTGATTAGAAAAATTCAAAGGTTTAATTTAATTCCAAATAATGCTGCATCAGCACTTCCAGGAAAATACTTTGTGACAATCACAACCGTCTAAGTCAGTTACAGCCCTAATTACTGTTTTATATTTTAATTGTATAATGAATGAAGGGTAAAGGTGAGAAACAAATATTCACTTTTAGAAATATGGATTTAAGTTTTGATGAATGCTGTAAAATGAAGAAAACTTAAACTGGAAATGAAATTTTTCTCTGCTTTTGGAAGTTCTAACCTCATACCAATGTGATATGCTGTTTTACTGCTAGGTTTTAACAGAGCTCGTGTGTCTGTCTGTATAGATACAATTACATATTTTTGACTTGAAATTACTCTGGTTAAACTTGCAATAGTAGAAGCTTCATCCTTGTTGAATCTGTATTACTCTGTATTTTGTCATCATCTGTCTTTCACAAATTCCAGTAAACATTAGCTAAACAACGTGCTTAAGAATGGCTAGCATTTCCACTGGCCCTGACAAACAAATTACTAAATCTTTAATCCTAACTGATCCATGAACAAACCTTGACATGAATACAAGAACACAAAGCTTCAGAATTCAAGTTCAGTAAAAGGTTTTTGTTACCTGTATTCACACCTATTTCCAGCTTGAGGAACACTGTTGGGTTTTTATACAGATTATAGTACCTATTTCATTTCTACTGATAGAATATTCACGTTTTGGAAAGTAAGAAGTTAAGACTCTGCTCTTCTAATTTATTTTAATCTCTATTTCTGTTTGAAGAGAGTTAATGCACACAATAATCATTATTAGTAAGTAAAAACTAACCTTCATTTGCAGTCTTCAAATTGTACCGATTAATAAAAGGAGTCATCTCCAATTTGTGAAACATTCATACTTGAGAAGGTGATAGGAGGAAGAATATAAATCTTATCTCTCTGGATAAGATTTCTTCAGCAGTTGTGAAATATCCAGCCTATTTTTTCTTGTCATGTTCTAAAATTCCTGTAGAATAAAAGCAAAGATTGTCACTTGCCACACTAATGTATATTACTATCAGATTTTTATTACAAATTTCATCACCGTAGACCTCATGATCTGAATTTATTAATATATGTTGATGGTTTCAACTGAACCTCTTGCTGAAAGTCTGAACCATGAAATAAGCTGGCATGTACAGTGAATTATGCTACCTAAAACTTCTACAACAGAACAAACCCCTTCAAAGTAGTTTCTTGTGGTCCTGTGATTCATCTATGCTTAGTCTATTGATAAAGGTTTTAAGTGACTTTAAAGAGCGAAATAAAAGTTGAAGCAAATCTGATCAAAAACAATTTACTGTGTTTTAAATATAAATTTGGAAACTGTAGCTTAAGGAATTCTAGATTTGCCTTAGTTCAGATGATTTGTGCAATTGTGCATAGTCTGACCAATTTCTTGTTTGAATTGGATTAGTACCATGTTAATTTTGCATTGCCTCTGGTGAATAGCCACAGGGCTGTAATCTGTGCCAGTAATTTGTCACACCAAAGCTCTCTAGAGAACTATACAAAACATTTGTGTAGTGAGGATTAGACGCTGAAAGCCGTATCTTAGATTGTTAATAAATGTTAATGACAAAACCCAGCTGGTAAGTCTTGGAAATGAGATCTAATGCTTTGTGCCCATTGCCAAAAAAATGTTTAAACAGAGATTTCCATTACTTAAAGGTGACCTGGTGCAGTCAATTTGTGAATTAAAGAAGCATAATCTACAGGCTAAGCATTTAGTAAAATGCTTTTCTGATTTGCAACCATAAAAGTCAATGTTTCCTTAATTAAAAGGTTTTCTTTTACTTTGGAACTAGTTCTTAGCACACATCTGGGATAGTTTTATATTTTGCAGAATATGAGAGACACAGCACATAACTTAAAGTATGGGACTGTTAATAGAATATGATCTAAACTTCTCCATGGGTAGGATTTTGAATGCTAAACACAGTGCCAGTTTTACTGAAGTACGTGAAGGCACACATACATCATATTTACCTGTACTTAAAAAATACAGAAGTTAGTTAAATTTAAACAGCTTGTAAAACTGAGTGACAACAGACTTCACCCAGCTTACTTTTCTTTTCTCTCTTACTTAGTAGAAGTCTGTATTAATACTTCATTTATTACAGCCCTGTTCAGCTTTTAGGGAGACAAAAATGTCATCAAATTAGCTATATATCTGTGCACCCAGGTAAATGCCATCATTTCTGGAGATTTCAAAAAATTTTTCAATGTTTGCTGAATGGATGATCTCAATATTACACAAGTTATATTTACATATTTTTTTAATTTATGTGAGTGTTATTTCTCGGAAGAATCCCAACTACTTATATGAAATCACATACATGCTTACATAGAACTTAGATACCAAATTTAGTACCTATCTGGGTGTAAGAAACATTTTATCAAAACAAAAACCAAAACTGGCAGAAATGTCATTTTCAGCAGTTGATAATCTCAATTAGATTAAATCTAAATAGCCAAAATCTCAAAACATATGTGCTTTCAGTGTTCTAGAAGAAGCATTATTATAAGTTTTCTAATGTGTTTGTGTCCTACAGACTTGTTAGAACCAGCACTGATGTATTTGTTTAAAAGAGCATAGACCATATTGGCTGCCTGACAATTTGTTCTGTCTTGCCCCATATCTTGCTTATCCACTCAGTAATTAATTTGATTAATTTATAAGTAATTTAGCCAAGGATAGGATGTAAATCTTTGTTAAAAAAAAATAAAAAGGCACACACACGCACACAAAAAAACCCCACAGTTGAAAGTCTAAATCTTGGTTAAAAACTGTGTCTTGAAACCATCCAGGCCCTCCTACTGACTTGTCAGCTCTGGGTTATTTTCAGAAAACTTTACTTGAGTTCCTTAGCTTCAATCGTAAGTTTTTCCCACAGACTTGCATGGTATGTATGAGTGGGAGAGTGAATAGTGGCTGCTATTTAGCCATTGTTTAGTCTAGTGTATGTATGTTTACATCTCCCTTTTGGATTTATAGGCAGCTATGGCAAAATAAAGATTGTGCTTCCTTGATTGAAGAGCCTCTTAACTAAAGCACCTGGTGGCATACAGGGATTCCTTAATGATCTGATTATAATTGAAATTTTGATGGTTTTTTATTATTGGTTCATTTTTATTTAATGCTGATATTTCTGTAGTTTCATAAGTTTCAAAACATGATTGAGATTTCCACCATACAAGCTTCTAAAACAGTACTCCATTTCTCATGCACTATGTTAGAGATGAAAACTGGTGAAGTAAATCAGTAAAATTTTCTGATTTATTATCTGATAAATTATCTGATAAATTTTCTGATAAATTATCTGATAACTAGAATGCAGACTTGTTTGGTATGGATTTGTTTTGATTGTGGAGGAGAATTGCAAAATATGAAATTAATAACTGAAAAGGAATATTGCTGATGAGTTTTATTGAAGGAGGTGGATGGGGGGCTGAAGGAAAAGGAGCAAGAGGAATAGAAGTATTAGCAGGGCTGAGAAAGTAGTTCAGGGGAGAGTACCTGGACCAGCTAATAAATATTGCAGAGATAATTTTTGCATATGATATTCTTGATTCATCTGTGGCTGCCTTACTGTGGGATAGTGGCTGCTGATTATTAGGTGATGATGCAAATGTAATAAGTTTCCAAGTGTTCTGAGTTTCTGGTGGGTTTTATCTTCTATTCATGAAGTTGCCTTTAGTCCAGCAGCTGATGTTTCTGGAGTGTTCCCTTAGATGAAATTTAAAAATTGAAAATTCTAAGTGTTCAGAAACAAAAGTTCTCTTACTTCTTATTGAGGCTTAAGATAACCCCACTGTCTAGAATAAGCAGTTGGGAATAAATCTGAAATGTTCCTTATTTTAGGATATATTATAGGAGTAAAATTTGGAAAGTTAGCCAGAAAGTCTTAATTGAGAATTTTTAGCGTGGCAGAATATATGTTTAAACTTGCATGCACTGAGATACAGTTGAAGAATACCAAGTATTCAATTATAGGTTAATTTTTCAGTATACACAGAATAAAATGATGTTACGAGGGGGTTTAGAAATATTTTACTTATTTTTGTGTAAAGTAAATGTGCAGAAGTGTTTTATTCATATTGGTTTTTTACTTTGAAACATCTCACAAAAAATTCTGCTACATTTCAAGTCCTACTATACAATAGAGATCTACTCCTTCTCTGTTTAAAAAAGAAAAGTCCTTGTTGCTCAGTGGATTGTTACATTGTCATGGAAAAAGTGGATTTAATACCTGAATGTCTGATAAAGTGACACCAGTTCCATCACGGAGATAAATAAGGAATACTTCCTTCTCTCTCACTATAATAAAATAGTCTTTTTATGGTCCCTCAACATATCATAACAAAATTGTATATAAATTAATCCAAAATCAGCACACCTCCCTTCTTATCAAACAGTTGTAAATTCTTTGCCATCTTCTTGTATTGATGGATTATTAGGAAATGGGTTTCTCTTGCTTGGCTATGAATGGTATACATAGAACAAGTTTTCTGTTATGCACCCTACAAATTGTTATGACAGACTTTTTAAAGGAGTCAAAGACTAATGTTGGGAAAGACATTTGAAAATCACAGAATATGAAGTGTGTAATGTAAATTACACACAGGATCCATCATGAAAGAACCCCTTCTCACTTGTTTTAGTGTATTTTCCAAGATGGACTGTCATGAACTGAATGGCAAGGAAATCTTGCTTTAGTAAATGTTAATTTTTATTTTTTTTTATTTAATATTACTGTGCTTAAATGTTGATATTCAGGACCATAGCATGGGACACCTCTAAAATTTGTGACTTTCAGTGACTTAAATTAATTATGACTTTTCCTTCAACGCCCCAAGTAAGTAAGTGCAAAATATTTGCCATGTTTACATCACAATTGTATTAGTAATCAAGTTAAATATCAAATCACATTTATCTGAAAGGAATTCCTACCCAACATTAGCATGGAGACAAAGTGTACTGATAAAGGTGTTTCTCTCCTCTATTGAGAAACAAGAATTTAGCACACACTATATTTAATCTTGCTTCCCTACAAATCTAGGGCTATTATCCCTAGCAAAGAGCATGCTGACTAGTTACACTGGTTTTGGTTGGTTTTGTGTTTGTTGGGTTTTTTTGATAGAATTTTTCTCCAGAGAAAAATATCAAATGGAGCAGGAACTGCTCAAAGGATTCTGCAGAAAAGCCTTGCTTTTCCTTCATCTCTCCTTGGCTTCGTCATCATTCTCTATTGTCTTTTCCTTGGTTTAAGTGAACATTATTAAAGACATTTCTTAAAAAGTTATTGTTCTGAAATGAGCTCGTTCAGTGAGGGCCAAAAGGACCAAGCTTTAAATAATATCTGATCAATATAAAGGTATTGGGAGTAGTTTGTCCTCTTTCTGGTCTGATTGAGCTTCAGACATTGTTCCATTGACCTGAAGTATGCGTACTTCTTCTAATGCATGCCTCTCCTCTGAGCTAGTCTAAAATGCCGTTTTTGGTCTCAGATTGCCATTGTGAGCATGTTGCTGGACAGCAGAAATGTGGATCATTGAACTTGCCTGCCTCCAACAGTGACACATCAGCTTGTCATGAAAGCTGTGGTCCCACACGCTGCTTCTGGCCGGCAGGCAGTTAGGCCTTTCTTCTGCAGTGCAGGTGGAAGAACACTTCCAAAATTTTTCCTCATAGGTCTGAGTAAGGTGCTTCATGAACTGAAGGGCTGGATTAGAAGGCTTCTACTCAGTGTAGCCACAGCTATGTGA
>VZRX01014420.1:60259-88165 GCA_013398075.1 Notiomystis cincta
TAAGAGGTAATGGTAAATCTCCAACACTTATGTATTTGCTCAATAGCTTAGCATAAATAAGGCGATTTTTTTGGTTTGTTTTTCTGATCTGAAAGTACAGAAAATAATTTTATTGATCTCATGTTAAGAGGTGTTCATTGTACAGACAGCAGACCATCACTATGTTTGCCTGAAAAGGCTATTTTTAACAACAAGATTAATACTGCAAAACAATAGGTCATGCAGACCAGGGCTGGAAAGCACCACGAGCTGCTCTTTGCTCTATAATTAAGCGTGCACACAGCCACAGTTGCGTCCCATTCATGTCAGATTCGAGGTGGGCATGATGCTTCTCACCCGAATGAATGACACAGTTCAGTCGGTTGCTCGAGCCAGCACTGTGGGAATGTCTCAGGAATACCAGTGTGTATTTGGTGCAAGCCACAGAGCCTACCTGCTGCTCCAGGAACCCTTCAGGCGAGGTGTAGGGCATCTTGGGTCTAGATAACATTTTTTGTGTTTCTATAGCAAGAATGCTTTTTGCTGCAGTTCTCCTGAGTGTGGGTGCAATGATGTTTTAAATGCTCTGACTTGCTGGGTTATCCTGGCTCTCTGATAGTAAAAAATTTGACTGAATAAATGGGGCTAATAATCCAAAGTAAAAGGAAAAAAACAAGCATACAATTTCGGAAGCAAGAACACACCAGTACCCTAGAGAATTGGTGGGTACATCTCTGTAAGAGGGCACTGCTATTTGTGGAAAAAGTTGCACACCTAGCAACATGATTATGTGTCACTAAGGCAAGTTTTACCTCCTGTCCCATCGTAATACATCTTGTGGAACACATGGCTGGGTTTTTTTTTTGCTCTCTGACTATTATTGCATATATGCAGCAAATCATTAAAATGGTCCTAAAGTTTTACCTTAGGATACAGATTTTTGTGCTAGTGGTCCCATTTAATTTACTTACATCATCATCAATGCAGATGGCTTGTAATTGCCTAATTAGAAATAAGTAGCCTCAGCAGGAGGGCATCTTACAAGCAGTTATCCCTCAAACACTGTGTGAGGGGCTAGCAATGCTTTGCCATCCTGCCCAATAGTTGGTGTTGCAGTGCTTTGTGCAACACAGCAAAACCTCTCCTGAGCTGCTCATGAAGGTGATCCCACTGGTAGGCTGAGGGTTGGACGCCAAGTCTGTGGTTTCTCTGCCCATCTTGGTTATAGGGGTGTTGAGTGATCTTAAACAGGGCTCTAGGCTTTCACTTCCTATCAGCAAAATGAGAATAATGTGGGAAAAGCTTTTCTGTGTAAGTGGTTCACAAACTGCTTTAAACTCCAGCTATTTGTGTTGTTTGCAGTTGTTCTAATGCCCTTAAAGGGGTAGATGCTGGCTTCTACTGAGATGCTTCTTCAGCAAATGAGTATGAGCTATTTACTTTGCTCTTTTATAGTAGATGAGCTATTTACTTTGCTCTCTTATAGTAGATAAACCAGTACATTCTTTCATTCTTCTTGCTAATTAACAATTCACCTGAAACCTTTAGAAAAAAACAAAAATTACTTCAATCCTTCCGTATAATCCTTCTAATTTCTAGGGAAGTTAAGGAAGTCTAAGGCTGCAACCTTCCAAAAAAGGCTCAGTTAATCATTTGGTTAAGACGTTAATTAAATAAAATTTGGTGAGGGTAGGAAAAAGTACAAAATACATGAAGCTTTGGGTTTGCCTCAAACAAGGTTTTTTCACTGATACAAGTTAGTACTACTTTTGTTTCTCTCTTGGTAAGATGAAGGTGATTTCTCATTATACTGATGCTTTGATGAATAGCTAGTTAACGCTTGGTTGTTACAGCTATTTGAAAAAGAAAAGGTCAAGCATTTTTTGCCATATCCCATCTATTGAGTAAATAAGTAATTGCAAGGGTCTTAGTTAAAACTTTTATAGGAAAATCATTTCATGACTTATTAGTATTGAAATACTAATAAAAGCAAATCCCTATTATCCTAACAAACGTGACAAATACTTCTGGAAATGAATCTTGAAGGTGGGGGGAGGCCAGCTCTTATCTAAGTAACTCTCAAATGCTGTGAGACCAACAGGCCACTGCCCACATGCCAAACGTGACCGTGCCCATGAGATGGTCACAAATCCTCTGTCCCAGTCTGGAGCTCAGTGCGAAAACTCAGGGGCTGCTGGGCCACAGACTGGGCCACAGTGGGAGGAGAGGGTGACTTGGCATGATTGCACTTTCCATCACATGGAAAAGATACTTTTACTGCTGCTCACAAAACCTTAGCCTTGCCCTGGATGGCAAGAAATTCCCATTTCTTCGCCAGACTGGGCTTTTACACCCACACACTTTTTTTTTTCTCCTTTTCCTGTTATCAAATGTACACCTGATGATGAGAATAGCAGATTTCACTAGCAAACAGATTAATTAAACCGTTTCTTTACAGTAACTAATAAAAAAGTTTGATAATTAAACATGCAGAGAAATTATATGCTACTTTATTATTATATTTGATCAAACAACCTTGATCAAATAATTATTTTTTGAAGAGCAGTATCTACATAAAATAAGTTTGTTTACTTTTTAAATACAATTTTTATGTTTACTCAAGCAATCTTTCACAAAGATCAGAGGGTTTTCATGAGTTTTCTTTTTTGCTCTTTCTTTTATGCTCATTGAGTAAGTCATTCACATAATCTGCACTATTATTCCTGGAAGTATCTCACTACTCTAAAAGTAGAATATCTTAGCTAAAATAAGTTCTCATAGAATAAAACAACAACAACAACAAAAGAGAGAAAAGCCTGCCCAACTGTTTAATTTGATTGCTGCTTATTTTTCCACTGAAGTTTCAGATAAAAAGACATTTAATGCTTTACAGAATGCAATATTTTACAGAGCATGGACAACATACTAACTTGTGTTAGTACCACAAAATAACAAGCTTGTATGAGTACAGGCAGGGCTGCTGTTAGTACTGCCAAGTTCAAACTTTAGCTTAGTTAGTTTTTGGCAGTAAAAACACCTAGTCTATTACTTATACACCCGTTAATCCTGACTCAGAAAAAAATGAAAGTCCGTCTAGGGCCTTTAAAACCTTAGCTTAACTTTTATACTGTGCTAAGAGATGATTTAGAGTATGTCACATTAAAGACTATAAATCTTAAAATCTTCCCGCTGTTGTAGGCATTAGGTCTTTAAAAGTTAACACTTTTTTTTTTACACAAAAATATAAGAATTAGTATTGAGCCAAACTACAAAGCAACTTTTAGTGGGCTTAGCTCAAAATTGGTTCTATACTCAGAAGAGGAGAAAGCAGGTATTTGGTGTTGTCTGCTTTTTTAACAGAGGAGCAAGGACTGCAATGAGTAATAACAGAATGAGGGAAATGGACTACCCTGTGTGGTTTGAACAAAGGTATATATATACACATATATATGTGTGTGTGTTTAAATATGCTGATTAAAAAAAGGAACATAGTAAAAAGAATCCACACAGGTTTGTTACGGGCTTTTTTAAGGCAGAGAAATTTGCTTTATCTCATGGTGCTTTCTTAATTTTATTCTGCAGCACAGAGCAGTACCTCAATGGCTCAGCAGCCAGATTACATAAAGTCATTTTAGTAAGAAATAAAATTCTCTTTGTGGACACAAGAGGCAACATATGTAATCTGGTTCGCAATATCTTCCGTTTCTAATTCTCTTCTTATGAAAAATAAAACCCTAACTAAACCAAATCCAACCATCATTTGAGGTTTTCCTTATAGAGATTTCTCAAATCTTGCACTTATTCATGTAAGTCTTATCAATACATATTTTTAAAATATCACAACCTTGACTCCCTTTTCTAAGTCCATTTTTATTATCACAGTATCTATTTTAATGGCTATTAAGCTACAATGTCCGTACCTTATCTTTGTCAGTTAATGTATCTAATTCCACCATCCCAGAGGGAATAAACCTGAAGCTAAAGCCTGCAATATATTATAGAATCAAGAACGCTTATGCAGAACAAACAGAGGATTTAGCTTGGATAAACAGCAGAGAGCTCAGTGTCTTTTATGTCCAGAGCTTAGGACTGGATGAAGAAAATGACTATAAATCATCCCTGAGAAACAACATAACATAAATGTTGTATGTTTATTTAAAACTTTATACAATCATTTATCTGGGCTATAGCTCAGTTTCAAAAAGTGGTCTGCTGTAATGAGGTACTGAGACTAGCAGTGATCAAGAGTCAGATGATATATTGTCTTCAACCAGAATTTGCTTATGGGAAGAATGGAAAGCACTTAAGCAGACACCAAGTATCTATAGCTAGTAGATCAAGCGGGAGGATAATGCAATAATAACAAAAACTTTGATAAATTTTTTCCTGTTTCTCTTCAAAATATCACATTTCTTGTAACGTGACATTGTTTTGAGAGCTAAGCAGCCAGCAATTTATGCCTAAATTTTCACATTTGAATAAAGACTGATTTGTTGTGAGTGTCCGAGGTTTGACATGTTGTTCCACCAGACTTAAATTTTAAAAAGAGGCTAAATCTTTGTCTGGCCTTGCATTCCAGGGACAAGCACTCCTTAAAATGTGCTGCTGTTTTGTTTTTTTTCTTCTCACAGGGGCAAGCACTTCTGTGATTGCATGGCTAGTAATTGCTAATTTTTTTTACTTGGGGAAATTTAAGAGCCATTTACTGCCTAAAGGAGACAGGCAAAAAATATAACACAGCTTTTACAGCAGAAGGAGATTTTTCCCGCAAGTACTTTGCTCCCTGGAGTGCTCCAGAGGAGAGCCCATAATGTGCCAGAAGATGCCAGTGTTTGGTCCCAGGAGTGCCCAAGCAGCCATGAGGGTCCAGGACAGGGTTTAGCCATGACATCCCAGGCAGGATGGGTGGGTGCACACCTCACGGTGTGTGGGCAGTTCCCAACACCACCTTTCACTTTGCTTCTCAGTGTCATTCCAGCAGATCCTCCTCAGAGAGAAGATTCTCTCTTCTCTGCCACAGCAGGTGCCACCCAGCCCTTGGCAAAGTGTCTTTGGCAGAGACAGCTTCTGATGTGACTGCAGGCACTGTGCCTCTCTCCAGGTGCTGCATCCAAAGATTTTCGACTCTGCCTGACAAATCTCCCATCACTTTGACAGTGCATTTGGGCCCCAAACTCTGTAATTTTTCATTTCCTCCAGAGATGATCTGGTGGCAATTTAAAGCCTGCTCTCAGTCACCTAATTAATGTTAATTTAAGCTCTCTGTTACTAAATTAATGTTAATTAAACTTCTCTATGTTACTCTAGAAGTATTGCAGGACTACAGGTCTATTTGTTAGTCACTAAAGAATTAACCATAAAAAAAAAAGTAAATCAAGACACACCACTTTCACCTAGATATTTTTATTTATTTTGTGATCCATGAAGATGAGGGCCTACAGAGACAGGGCTGACTGAAGCCCTATATCTCCTGACAAGAACATCAGAGGTGAAAGCTTCTTCCCCATTTCCCCTCCACAGCTGACAGCACCCTCCCTGTAAAACAGTGCTGTAGAGCACAGACTCATAAATACTTCTATGCCTATGCAGCTCCGGATGTTTTCAAGCAAATATATTTATTATGTCAATAACTATAAAAAAAAAGATTACTTATTCAATAATTCATAATGGTTTCAGAGATGCTGGAGGCTAATATGGCTCACTTTACTTTAGATAACTTATAAATGTAGATTATTTTCATGACAGACTGAAATTACTTTCTGGTGAATATTTACTTGAGCTTTAATTTTCTTGTTAACCCAAGATGTACTAGAAAAGAAGCTGATAGTGCTACTGTCTTTCTCGTGCTGCTCTCCCAGATGCAAGTAACGAAATCTCTGAGAAGTGTTTTATAGAAGCAAAGTCTTAAAAATTCCTCCAAGCCATCCACAGCAGAGCAAACTTTTGTAGGTGTTTTTTTTTTTTTTTTGGTAGCTAAAACTGTTTTGTATTTCCAGCATCTGGGTGTAAACAAACATCTCTACAAGAAATAGGGAGGGCTGGGCCCTGCTCTCCCCATGAGGGCTGCTCCCAAACCCTGCAGCAGCTCTTGCACAGTGCCCAGGTGTCCAGGACAGCCCTGGCAGAGCTGGAGCATCTTTGTGGCCAAGGCACCTGAGGAAGGCATGGGATGGCAATGGGCAGTTTGGAGACAGATAATGTGCCTTAAGGCACTCCCATATCCTGAGGGATGCAGGACACAGCTACCATCAGACCCCTCCAAACTTCATCCACATGGGATAATGGCCTCATCCTGATCTGCCCTTTGCTTGCACATGGCACATACTGAAATAGAAGAGGCACCAAAAATCCTAAAAATAGTTTAAATTGCCTCTGGAGTTTTCCCCCTGAGAATAAGCAAAAGCTGTAATATCTTCTGGAGAGGAGAAGCAGAGAAGGAGCAGGAGGCAGCAGGAAGAGGAGGGATCCCCACAGGCAAAAACTCAGCCCTTGTCCCTATGGCATGCTGATTTCCTTCTCTTTTTTCCTAGATAAAATATAAAATTCAAGATATGCTGTTAGGCATGTGTCAATACCCCAACAACCACAACATTTTAAGTGAGAGCTGCTGTGAGGGTGCTTGATCCATCTGAAAAAGCATTTATGGTACACGTAGGTAAACATACAAGGAGCAAGCTTAGGGTGACTTTTCTAGCTTGTTTTTGAAGTTAAATTGTACAAACTAATAGGTTTCCAATTTATGAATGGCTTTTCTGCAATGTCTTTATACCAAACAGGACACATCTATTCTGTACTACTTCAACATGAAATCGTTTTGTTAATTTAATTTTGCACATGCAAGAAATATGCAAGGACAGGAATCCATAAACACAGGCATGTTAAAAATAAACCTTGCCCTACCACCAATAAAATCTAGCAACAAATATTTGAAAACTTGAACTCGGTACAAATATGCAGGAAATCCACGTGGAGCCCGCCTAGAGCGGGTTTCTGGGCGGAGAAGGGTGGCGGAGGAGCGTGCCTGAGGCCGTGCCCCTGGCCAGGGCCGGGACAGCCCGCAGGGCTGCGGGAGGGTGCGGGGCTCTGCCGCGGGCTCCGTCCCTGCCCTGAGCCGCGCTGCCGCACCGAGGGCTCGCTCCGCAGCCTGCAGGCTGCTCGCCCCGCGCCAGCACGCACGGAGAGCACCCTCGCTCTTTAATCACTTAAGAAGTTACTTATGATATGCAACTAAATATTTAGTTGTGCAGAGGACAGCTTGTCACAGACAGCTTTGTTGCTAATGTATACAAATGCTGGTATGGCACTGGCTTCCTCCCTGCGTGCACAGAGCTGCACACACACTGACCACAGCCTAAATAAGCTGATTTATTTGTTTCAGTTATTTGATAAGTGCATCATACCTCAAACCCTACGAAACCACTTTAAGAGGATTATAAGTTTTATGATGTGAAAAGATTACCCTGAGTGTGCTGGGCAAAGTTTATATTCAGAGACTGTGCAGGAGGTGAGGCATTCACAGAGGCTGGAGAAAGAGGGCTTGATAGATCAAAAAGGGATTTTCTTTCTTGCTGCACCACTTGCTGGATTTTTTTCTTTCTCTTTTCTTCCATTAAAAGAATGGCACTGGTAAGCCCCAGATTTGCTAACCTTGTGACGCTCCTCTGCCTTACACTCAACAATGAGAGCTTCAGGGTCTACATTTTTTAAAAAATAAGAAGCCATCATTTCACTGGCAAATGAAGAGAGGGGACAGTTGAGTCTGGGGGTTACCTGCAAAGTGTTTCTGTGAGGCTTCTCCTGAACAGGGTGTGTGGGGAGAGCAGCTCAGCACAGTTTCCCTTGGGACTCCATGAGTACACCACCCCCAGGCACAGTGCCCCAGGGAGGCTGGAGTAAACAGGGTATGTCCAGAGATGCCAGGTACTCACACAGCCTTTGGGAGGGCTATCCCATCACCCTTCCCCATGCTGGGCACCAGCATCCACCAGCCCCAGTGCAGCTGAGGGTCCAGAGTGGTCAGCAGGTAAGGGGAGAGGTGAGAACAAGGCTTGGCTTTGGCCTTGAACAGACAAAGCTGTGCTCATCTCAAGTGGCTTTGCTGGGCTTGACACTTGTGTCATGACGTGGCAGAGAGGGGAAAATATTTTAGCCCTTTTACCCCTATTGTTTAACAGATGCTCAGGGAATAATTGTAGACAGGAGGGAGGAACAAAATTGCTGATGTATGTTTCTACTCATCCTTTTTCAAGGAATGGTCTTGCACAGCTCTAATAATGTCCTTGTGTTAGTAGGGCAATGTGGATAGAAAGAGCAGCACAGGAAAGAGCACAGAAACAGCCAGTGGAGGGAGTGCACAGAGCATAGAGGTCTGCTGACCTCAGAGGGCTTTGCTGTGTGCTGGGGCAGCACTCAGGGAGGGTGTCTGGGGGTTTTGCTTTCCCACAAAGTCCTCTGGGTCCTGTCTGACCTCATCCCCTCTGTCCTGGCTGCATCAAAGTGGGGTCCCCATTACCCTCTCCCCCACCTCTCCCCATCACATGACTGGGCAGTGCTGCCCCATAGAGCTCGATTAAAAAATGTGCTCGTCCACAGTACTCTGCTGTTACTAAAAAGGCATTTATATTATATTCTGTCTCCTGTGTCTTTCATAAGGGAGTTTTTATGTGTCATCAGAAAATACTGGGCAACACACTTTATTAGCCTCATGATACCGTGGCCCATCAATACTTGTCGAGGACTGATGAGATCATGCTACGATTGTTAATCAGAGCAAAGGAAGGAGGTGGAGTAGTGGGAAATACCTTTAGGAAAGAATCAATTAGAGAGAACAGTTCTGCAGGTAAGTGTGCAATGTGTTTTCCAGTGTAAAACAGCAGGCAGCTGCTCAGCCCATCACTGAAGTTTAGTTTAATAACAAACATTCCTTCTATCAAGGAGAGAAGAAATACTGTGTTAGCAGAACATGCTTGTGATCAGTGAGAGGTCTTTCAACCATTATCAGCCTCCTTAAGACCCCTTATTTAGGAAAGTACTTAGGTGTACAGCTGGCTTTAAACAGATGGAGTGTTGCTGGGACAGTCTCATTTATTCTTCGTTAGACTAAAAGGTTTCAGCTTAAGAGATTGCCCGGCACAGCTCAGCATTGATTACTCACTTGGAAGGGTGCTCTTGGCTTGGGTTTTTCCTCTTCAGTGAGGACTGGCTTCCTGGAGAGGGAAGTGAATAATTTTTATTTCTTTGCACCTTTGTAAAAACCCAGAGCAAAGGCTGAGCCTGCTGCCAAAGTGACCTGAGTGTCACACAGGCGAGGGGAAGGGTGTGGTGAGACCAGTGCCACCACACTGTGATCACCAGGAGGTATCTAAGCAGTGTGGCTCCAGGTGATGTTTGGTTTTCAAAGCCTACTTCTGTTGCTTGGTACTGATAATGCACAGTTCCTCTCTGATTTATTTTTCATCCTGCCCAGGGGCAGAGGAGAGTAAGCTTTTTGTGACAGAATGATGGGATTGAGTGGTCATATGACTTTTTCTTGGACTGCAGCCAAAGTCTGCAGCTCCAGTGTTCACCTCTCATCCCTCCAAACTCTTGTTTAAGTTCTTAGGAGGACCCTTTAGATTGTGGTCAGTGTGCAAAGCCCAAGATACTTTGATGACACCTTGGGTGAAAAACACAGAATTTACAGAACCCCTTTTGCACACCTAGCTGAGAATGAAACAAGGTGGTTTCCATCCCTCAGAGTAATGCAGACCAGGCTGATGATAGATGCCAGGCTGATTGCTCAGTGCTACCACCCTAGGCAGCACTTTGTCTGGTTTAAGAAGTGCAAATATCTGTAACTTAGATGCTATTTTGGGGCCAAGTGCAGAATTTCAGGAAAAAATGAGGAAAGAATCTGATCAGACTCTGGTAACTCACACTGGCAGAGTGCTTGCAACACATCTCCCTATACTTTTCCAAGTATACAAATAAAAATGAATTCTGCCTGTCTGGGACCAGCCATTCTTTAATAGGAGAAACCCGGAAATCCTACCACATTATTGGTACTGCAACATCCAACACTATTAATTTGCATCCTAGGGAATTCATGCTGAGAAACAAATGGGTGTTTAACAGTCCTAGCGGAACAAATACAGAGAAATAAGCAGTAAACAATAATACCTCCTTAACCAGCTGAATATTTCAGAGAGTTGCCAGAGTTATTTTAAGAAATTCTCATAGACAACCCTTGATCTGAGCTATGTCAGCACTTCTGAGAGATTCCCTAAGGACTCTTGGCAGAAGGTACCTCATCCATGGTTAATAAGGTCTCTATCTTCACAGCACAGTAAATGGGCTCTTATGAATGCTAGACAGCACCAAACTTGGGGCTTTCATTAGAGGGCAGGAGTAGGTTTGGTGTTTTTTAATGTATTTCTCCCAGTTTAAATCAAATACATAAGCTCAGTAAGTATAAAGAAAGCAAGAAATCTCAAAAACAAATTTAAAAAAAAAACCCACACCACCAAAACAAAACAAAACAAAACAAAACAAGCACAAAACAGAATAAAAAACTCACTAGAAATCAGAGTGCAGCAATCATGAATCAGTAGATGCTTTCACAAGCCAAATATATTTAGTTTTACTAAAAGGCACCTTCCTGAACTACTGGCCAAGGGAATAGAAATCATCGATAAGATTGAAAATATGTTTCCCTGTGACCCCTAGGAGCTGCTTATCTTGCTGTGTATTCTGTGTTCTCACTGCTCTGGAAAGGGCTGGGACTCTGCATTTAACAACAGCAACTTCATTCTGTGGTTCTTCTAGAGCACAGGTACTCTCAAAAGCATTTCTCTGTAAGTCCTGATGTAGGAGATGACTGCACTGGGTACAGGGACAGCAAAGCTGTTCAAAAGTATAAATTTACTGTCCAGCAATTAGCACAGTTCCTGCAGGCCCCATGAATATTTTTTTACAAGTGGATATCAGGTACAAGAACAAAGCTGAGAAATCAAATATGAATCTTCTTTGCTCAGGGCAAAATTCTGTGTTCATAGTTTACTCCTATGCCTTGTGGAATTATTCCAATTAACAATGCATCTGATAAATGGGAAAAAGAGTCCTGAATACTCCAGTTTTGGTGGAATATTTCAGTTCAGAAGGGAGCTTTAGATCATGCAACCTCATTTTTTTATCAGGGGGCTTTCTATTTAATCCAGCTATACTTGAATAGGGTCCAGTGGCCCCTTTGGCTGAAGAACACTTGCCTTGACCTAACCAAATCTTTCAGATACATTCTCTAGCTTAATTTGAGGACATGGGGGTAGGCACTAAGCATCCTGCCTGCCCACATGGAGGTCCTATGTATCCCTGCCAGGCTGATGGGAAGAGAGCTCTTCAGTAAGTCGGACACAGTCAGATCCTGAAGCAGCCAGCAGGAGGGAGAAAATTTTTCTAAACCCATTTGCAAACAATTTTCACTAAACACTTCCGTAAACCTTCTGGGCTCTGTAATTCAACACTGGCTTTGAGCTCCAGCCTTTTATTGGCAGTGTATCTTGGCTTGATCTCATGCCTCCAATGTTAAAAGCCAAGTTTTGAAAATTAAACTGTTGGGTTGACTATGGGTTAGATACACTCTCGATCCAAGTACGGCAGTTCTTGAATCTGTTGGTACTGATTTACAATGAAATCAGTCTCTCAATCTTTTTTCTTTTTTTTTTTTTTTTCAGTTTTTCCTCTTTTTCTATAAGAATAAATAATAAAGTCTGTTCATTTAAACTGCTTTGCTTTCTATTGAGTTCTGGAGTCCTCATGGACATATGTGGCTCTGACTTTTGTAAGACTGGTGTTTCCAGTGCTTTCAGATGATGCCCCTCACCCAGTCCCTCTCATGGCAAACAAGTATTTGGTGTGAATAGAGCAAAAGGTGATGGGAAAAAATGAGAGTGTGCAATGGAGACATACTTTAGGAATTGGATAAAGATAGAAAGAGTAAAGAGCAAGGATTTCATCCATATTCCTCCTGATCAGCAGTGAGGAGATATGACAGTTTTTATTTGGATCTTGCAGTTTACTTGTCAAGGGCAAGAGAACATGGTGAGATGAAGTTTTAGTTTAACTTAGTTTTGGATTTGATACAAGGAAATCTTCACACAATTTTGTTTTATCATCTCTGGGCCTCATGTGACACCTCACTCCTGTGTTTCCATGTGTTCTGCTGTTGCCATACAGTGAATTGACTTTTCATTTTGTCCTGCTCATGGACAAGAGGTGATCTCATTGTTCCCAAATCTCAAAGCTACTGAGTATACTGGCAGCACATTGCATTTCTGTGCCCTTAAAACAAAATGCAGACAAGAGGCAAATGATGAAAATTTTGCCACCTGTGTCACGGGGTAAGGGCATTTTAAGTCAAATAGAAGATATATGTATGTATGAAATATGTATATGCATTTCTGGATATTTTTTTTATTGGCTTGTGTTACTCCCTTCATTTTTGCCTGACTAATAATACAATACCATGTTAGTTTAAAGCTAACTTAGGAAACTATGTAGCATAAGGGAGTCATAACTTTGTATTCTTCTGGGAACTTGCCGAGACATTCAAAGTGTTCCCACAATAAGGTGGACTAAGTGTTTGCTGGTGAGACATCATATGGCAGCTTTGAGATGTCTATCACTCATCATACCGGTTTTCTAATTTTTTCCTTACAATTCACTATATCTCCTGGGAAAGTTTACCTTAGAAAACTGTTGTGGGAGTAGAATGAAATATTTTGGTCTGGTAAATGGAAATATGAAGTTTTGACGACTTTCCTCACCCCAAATACCACAGAAGCTCAGCACAGCTCTCCAATCAACCATCCTCATCAACAAGAGAGATGCTGCTCTACTTTTTGCACTCATTTAATCCAGGATGCGTTTGCATTTCTCATTAATTTGTCAGCTTCCATTTGGGAAGCATGCTTTCACAAATATTTGCAGAGGCTGTGCCTAATAGGATCATTCAGGCAGACGTTGACTGTAGTGTCACAGGGACAGGAATAAATCCTTGGAGAAAACCTCATGCACATTTTTGTGTGCACAAACTCACACATTCTTCCTCACACACCCCTTCCTTACTCTGCTCCCCAGAGGCCCTGCACCTACAGGGGCACACTTGGACTCAGTGCATGTGCAATGCTAGAATGACACTGAAGCTAGAGTTTAACTTCCTCCTATGAATAAAACTAATGGTGCTATTTAAATACAATGAAAACATGCAGAGCTTCACTGCCAAGTGGTGCAGGGTCACATTGCAATGTGTCGGCTGTAAAGATTTCTAAGGAGCCTGTTTTCTTGAGTAATAGCAGTCGGAGAAATGCACTTATCTGAAGAATGAGACTGTTATAGGTTTCTGTAAATCAAACCCTAGCCAAAGAGCAGTTCCTTAATATCCATTTTCCACTTCAACACTTTGACTGTGGCACACACACGGGGCTGAACCCTGCCCAGCTCACATAAGCAGCCCCCTCAAATCCGTGCTGGCATGACCAGCTCTGTGTAAATGCAGAAGATAGCTCCAGTGACTCCATGCAAGTAGGAAAAGAAGGGTTTGCTGCTTTCTGGGCATGAATATTAGAAGTGGTACCAGTTCCAGTGTCTCTTCCAGATGGGCTCAAGCCATACAGGGCTCCAGATAAACCAAGCTCATGGGAAGTGATGTAAATCTGGTGGACTGAAGTGTAAAAAAGCAGTGGATCCACATCTGCCACCCTTTGGGGTCCTGTCACTCCTCCTGCACTCTCAGACAATGCACACCATTAGTGAGTGTCCTTGGGCTTCACAAGGGTGATCACTGAAAGCCCTCCAAGGTGCTTTTGAGATGGCTGTAAGTATTTTTCCCTTTAAATTTCCACTTGTGATCATCAGTACCGGGGAAATGAAGCTCCCATCCAGCCCGGCTTCCTGCCACAGGTGTGCATGAGCCTGGCTCAGCTTCCTCCTGCTTGGGGAACATTTGGGCTCGTTGAAAAGAGCCACTGTGGGGAATCCTCTCGCGCAGCAGCAGCAGGTGGTGTGGCGGGGCCCAGCGTGCGGGAGGCAGCGGGAGGCGCCGCGGTGCTGCCGCAGGGAGCCGCAGCGTGGGGAGCAGCTCCCCGCCAGCCGGGAGCACGGGCATCTCTGAAGGGTCTCCCACACGCGCTGCCAAATGCCGCTGTTCACAGGAAGCCTTAGAAAGCTCCGACGCCGCCTTCGCTGCTAAGGTATAATAGATGTAAGGCCTTTTTTTTTAAATCATTTTAATGCGATCATTTGTTGGGCCTTAGGGTAAAATTACATTTCACAGCTCCCTTGTTCCCATGCTATGTTAAAAAAGAGATTGATGTCTGAAATTTCAACTGTATTTGTCTTACGAATTTGTCCGACTCCCTGGAGAATAATTGTCTCATATCATTTGAAGGCTGGTAATTCCTTTGGAATGACCTCTGTGTTATAATTACAGCAAGAGTACTAGCATGTAGCTAGGCAAAGTGAAAGTTAATGTTCTTGGTTTCTAGCTTTGTTATTTTTATTAAACTGTTCCTCTTTAAAAGAAATACCTGGAGATATGGACTCTTACTCAAAAGGGCTTTTTGCAGATAACACAAAATGTCATTTTTCCTGTGAAACACTTACATGCATTAACAATTATCTGAAGGTTGCAATGTATTCTTAAAGTCATGTGCATTTCTGGAATATATTAGAAGAATTGGAGACTTCAACATGTCATTTGCCTCAGGATTATTTATTTTATCCTACTTCAAATGTTTTGAAATTTTTTGAATATATATTCAGCCATGGCTCATGTCGTTTTTCTATCATGATATGGGATTGAACTGAGAATAACCTAAATATACCTTCTCCTTAGGAAAGAAAATCCTGCAGAGCTGGGAAGAAATCTGGAGAAAACTGGTGAGCAGATCAAAAGGCAGAGGGAATTAGAGATGCGCTTGCAGAAGTAGGGAGAAAGAGGATGCGGTTTGGCGTTCAGCTTTGTCCTGGTTGTGTTGGGCTCTGTGGGCCACCAGCCCTGAGTCTGAGCCATGCTGGGGCTGCCTGAGGGGTGCAGAGGGAAAACCCTCCCTGCAGCCCTGGGGGCACTCTCACTGATGTGCAGGCACTGGGATGTAGAATTACTGTTACCATTACAACGATTTACATGCTCGAATCCCGTCTGCCTAGGCAAGGTGATAAATACCTCAAAATATTGTACATTATAGGGCCTATTCTATTCTTGATTTACAAGGTCAATTGCCTATACTAACCCCTCTTAATGTTGGTGGGAATTTATTTTATAAATTTTCAGCACACCCAGAAAGGACATGTGAGTTAATCTGTCGTGATTCTTCTCTCTAGGGGCAGGACCAGCATCTTACTTCCCCCAAGCATAGTTCTTAAACACATTTTTGGGTGATATTTGAAGGTAAAAATGCAGTTTGGTGAGTGGGATAGGGCTGCATGCTCCATTTAAAAAGAAAACATAGACTCTGCTTAATACATTTACTGCATTATAGTTCTAAAATGGGAACATTTATCATTCGTTGTACTAATAGCTGAGATATTATTAGTATTTTTTTAGCCTCTGCCCACTGTAAAACTATGATATCTTATAGCTGATATTCATTATTTATTAGTGGATAGGTTTTCATACAGTTTATGGCCTTAGACCAGCCCAGTTACAACTCTGAAACATTAGAGTAGCCCATCTTCATTAGTAAGAGATATGCATCTGTAACTGTTTAATTATGACTAAAAAAAGAGTAACACTCCAAGAGAGTACTTTTGTACTCTCTTAAACAATGTCCTTGTTTGATGTCCTTGAACAACGTCTTCTGTTGTCCAGCAAGCACAAAACCAAAACTGAGACTTCTGAAGCTGGCTGAGGAATCTCTAGGGATATGAATCTCTAGTCCATATGATCTTGTGCTTGTAGGCAACAAGAAAGTTTTGATCCATGTTTCAGCAGCTGAGTTCATCTCTATTTTTCCTTTGTATTTTCTGATAATTCTGGAGGGCTATGCCTAGTTTCCAAGCTAGTAACAGCAATATATAATTTCACATTTTTTGGCTGATTTAAAACATATATGCTTTTTGTTAACTTAGAACAGGAGAGGCTCAAATTCGTGTCATAAATGGCCTAGAACACTCACAAATGTATGGGCATAAAGTCACTAAAAATAAAGCTCCCCAAAGTTCTTTTTGTTAAATGACTGGATATATTTGTAAAGCAGTCTTGCATGGAGGCACTATGGTGACAGAATTAAAGGAAAATGAGAAACTTTGTTGAAGCTTAATGAGAATTAATGTTTTGGCCATTGAACTTGATGGATATGTTGGAAAAATAGTTAAAGTGCTTGCTGTGTTAATGTCAGCTGACATAACAATTGTTTCCAGAGAACCAGACTTCTGAATCCTCATATAAAGCACTGGGGAACTTGAACAACACAAAAGAATGTAAGGTTTGGAGAGAATGGGGGCAGGGGAAAGAAAGAAAAACATTATATAAGTTTAGCTACTTCCAGCTCATTTTTCCCCATTGAAATAATGAACATAAGGGTGTCTCAGCAGCAGTCCAAGCCAGCTTTAGAGAGAGCTTCAAGACTGCTATCTTAAGCATAAGAACCATCCTGTGCACTTACCAAGCTGCACCAAAGAGTCTTTAATTCATGTCTAGTCCTACATTGAAATGCAAACTGGTTTATTGGATGAAAGGTAATAAAGACTTTGGGGGAAAAATTAATCTCTTGACTAGCAGAAGACTGCTCTCCTCACTGAACTCAGAGGAGCCAAAAGCAGTGCACAGAGCCCAGCACTGTGCATGCACAGCAGGGAGGCAGAAAGACAGCCCTGACCTTTTCCACAGCACAAGCCCACCACTGCCCTCCTCAGTGGAGATGGAGAAAGAAGGAAGAGTCTTCCGTGGCTGCAGCATGGGACCCAAACACTCCTTTTCTCCTAAGTTTTCATCTGTGCCATGCTCCAGCACCCAGGCATCAGCCATGCCCCAGGGATCCCTGATGGCTCCCAGAAATCTCACACCCTTTGTAAATTCCTTCCTGCAAGGAAATTTGTCTTATTTTTTTTTCCCCTAAGTGCATCATATAATTCAAGATGCTACAGAACAACTTTATTTGGTCTGGATCAACTAGTGTTTGAGCTGGCAACAGCCCACAAAGGTCCTCTGCCATAGTTATCATGTTGCACACACTCATTAACCTCCCTGTATAAAATAATGAGTAGAATATGCACAACGTTACCAGTTTTTCGTAAGTTCAAAACCCAGAAGAACCCACAAATCACCAGAGGAAAAGTTTACAGCACTGGGGTAAATTGGAGGACACATGTATTACTGTGCCAGTACCAAAAAAAAAAAAGCATTTTCCTTATGAAGAAAGATGTCTTCATTCTCACACCACACATGCACAAAATAATATCTTGATGGTTTCCCATAGACTGGAGGCTTATTAGTGGAAAATGAAAAAAGATGAACTGTCTCTACCTTCTCTCCCCCTCACATTTTCTGAAGCCATGTAGAAGCCTCCATGCCATTTGTTCAGAATTGTTCATGTATCAGGGCAGTAAGGGGATCTAAACAACACATTCTGTGCAAAGAGGAGCTTTGTAGCTCTTGCCCCAACTCCAGTGTTCAGCTCTTGTGAACCAGCACAGCTGAGAACGGGGTTTTGATGGAATGACCCTTGGTTCCCACCCACTATTTGAGCTGTGACAGTCAAGATTGCTCTTCCAGTCTGTTTCAGTGACTGCCAGAGGCAGCTGTGAATCATGGTGAGGTATAAAATGTCCTTACTGCATGTTTGTTGAAAAGCCTGACCCAATGAGGGCAAGCTCCTCATTACAGACTTAAAGTCTAGGTTTTAAAGCTTTCCTGGTCCCCATACAGGGCAACCCTGTAGGGTTCTACATTCCCAGTGTATGTGTTGCTTGCATATAAGGTACTTCCATCAGTTTTAAAGTAGCCAGCTTTATTCTTGACAATGCTTAAATAGCCACAGATTGTATTTCACAAGAAAATGGCTCTGATTAGTTCCCAACTCCATATATATTTTGCTTTGGTCCTGGAGAGTGTTAGCTGTTTGTAGAAGAGCGAGAGTGATGACCATGGTAACTACAGGCCTGTTAGTCTCGCTTAAGTTACTGGGAAAATAGAGAAGATTATTATGGTATTTATTGAAAAATACCTGAAAGAGATGATTGTCCTGGTATGGTCTCACACTCAGTATTGTGTGCAGTTTTGGGCATCACAATAAAAAAAGACACTGAGCTGTCAGAGAGTGTCCAGAGGAGGGCCCGAGGGTGGGGCAGGGCCTGGAGGGGAAGCCGTGTGAGGAGGGGCTGAGGGCACTGGGTCTGTTCAGCCTGGAGAGGAGGAGCCTGAGGGGAGCCCTCAGTGCAGTTACAGCTCCCTGTGAGGGGAAGAGGAGGGGCAGGCACTGATCTCTGCTCTGTGGTGACACTGACAGGACTGAGGGAATGGCCTGGAGCTGTGTCAGNCCTTGCAGCAATTCCAATTACCGAGAGGAATTTCTGTTTGGCAAATGCCCTGCTGGACATCACACTGCCCACCTCCTTTCCCATGCTATGTGTTCAGTACAGCTTGAAAGAGCTGTGATCACACCAGAACCCTTCTTTCAGAGGAGTGGTGGTGGCTGGGATGTTGTTAGCCTTAGGGGCTGTGAGTTCCCCAGGCTGCCATCAGAGACTCTCTGAAGGGAAAAGTTTAGGAACAATTTAGAAATTATAGACCAGATCATAGGGCTATCATAAAGCTTTCATCAGTCAATAAAATAGGCTTTCCTTTTCATAAAAAAAGCTCTCAAACTTTTTTGTCTTATAAAAAGAATATTGATGCTGGAACCCTGAAAACTTCATCTGAACTTTTATTTTCTTTGCTTCTCTTTTCATTTCCTGTTTTTCTTTTCTTTCTATGTGGTGAGTACTTTCATGAGATCTTTAATGCTTTTTGATCCACTTATGGGTGAGGTGCCTCAAGTAACACCTCCATGTTGCCTATCTCTGATTTCCACCAGCAGGTCACCAGGCAGCCATGACCTCAGGGAGGCTGTGAGAGGAATGTCACCTTCAGTCCTCTGCATCCTCCAAAGGTGAGGAAGAACACGAGAAATACGGCAATTCCAACTCCTCTACCATTTTTAAGGCTTTCTAAAAGAGCATTGTGAGAATGGCACACACTGGATGACCTTCTTGCTCTCTTTGCAAAAAAGATTTCTTCCTGTGAATCTCTTGTGCCAATATCATCACAAGGTACTCCAGTCAATACAGGGGGCAGGTGCCATAGTTCTCCTTCACAGGTGGGAAGCAGAAGCCAGCTGTCACACCTGGCTGAGCCCCACTTTGCCTCATGCTCCAGCCTGAAGAACTGCTGGTGTTTCCACTGCAGAGGCTGAAGACCCAGCACTGGGCACAGGGTGCATGCATTGTGACTATCTTATTGCATGAAGGCAGTATTCAGGAAATATTTAGCTATGTTTTCCCAATGTTTGTATGGTGGTTAAGCTGTATGTTAAATTTAAATCTTTCTTGCTGGGAGAAAGGCAGTGTTTATGCCTGCTTGTGTTATACCCCGTGGTTGAGTGTCTGCTTTTAATTGCTGACAATCAAATATTACTCCAGGAAATAATGACAGAAAAG
Organism: Notiomystis cincta; assembly: GCA_013398075.1. Classification (NCBI taxonomy): domain Eukaryota; kingdom Metazoa; phylum Chordata; class Aves; order Passeriformes; family Notiomystidae; genus Notiomystis; species Notiomystis cincta. The sequence continues at coordinate 79,910 of VZRX01014420.1, forward strand.
AACTGCAGCTATTTTCCCCAGGGTGGTGCTGCATAGGTAAGGCAGAGAGCCTTTCATATTATTTCATTACTGTAATATACTCATTTAACTTTTGTTGACACATGGATGTTTCAGCACAAATCCTACTACGAGTTTTGACAGCATAAATATTTTGAGTCTATCTATCAAGATATCTGAAGAAATCAGAAACACAGGAAAAAAGAAAGAAAAGAGAGAAATTAATCACATAACTTATTCACAGTGAGTAATTTGGTCCACTCCATCTCTATCTCTGTGCAGGCAATACTGCACAGCAGTTGACAAGGCTGGGTTAGTGACAGTCAGGAAATCAGTTCTCTACACAATTGTCGTCTTCCCATGACTCAAACTTTTACAATTCAATAGTAAGGGATTTTAAATTATTGCTGGACAGTTGATTGAAAGTTGCTGTACCTGTTTTCAAAACGTTGTAAGTAAAAATTGATGTGATTTTGAAAATGGAAAACTATTGTATGAAACTCTTTAGCATCAAGAGAGCTTCCTGGACTATGGCCATAAGCTGCATTTGCTCAAGTCAATTTTGCATTAATCAGTGTGCCTTGAAGATTACGTCCTATGTTTTTTTATTTAGTGGGTCATATATTTTAAAAAGTGCCTCTAAGTGTTTTGATGAAACACATTAAAAATCCACTGTAATGCCTAGGTGGCTGACAGAGTTAATATATAGCAGGTACCTTTGCCTTTGCAGTTTAAATAATCTGGAGGAGATGCTTCATTATTTATTTTGAAATTTTATCACCAGAGATCTGTAATATCTGAAAATCAAAGTTGTGGTCCTTGTCTCCAATACCTTCAAAAATACTAATGAATGTTTTCCAGTTACTCCAGCAAAAAATCAGACTTTTAAATGAAGTTTTCCAACTAGAAATTACATAAATGATCTGATGTTCTTTTACACCACCAAGAGAGCATGAAAATTAACCCTGGCTATCTTTTTGCTGCCTATAGAGTCCACAGGAAGAGTAAAACAGCAAAAGTCTGGCCATGGTGTATTCTGATTTTCTGAATATTCACTGGACTGATGCTTTTCTATATCCTATCTAAACATTTTGGTCATAAAATGGAGTTTTCACCACAACAAGTATTCATCTGAATTTCCTAGTTTTTCATGAAGAGATCTGGCTATCTTGGAGGTTCTACCAGCAGCAGAAGGACTTTGTAGCCTCACCTCCACTCCTGGTGCAAAAGTGAGTACATGAATAAAGGCTTTAGGGTTCAGCCCTCAATTCTAAGTTAGGATAAGTGTGTGCAGGCAGAGACATGTCCTCTTCAACAGACAAATGGCAATCACGAAAGACAAAGCAGTGTGCACATGCTGCTTTAGCCACTGAAAGGCTCTTGACACCTCACACTGGCACGAGATGGGAGTGCTCCAACACAACTGCCCTGTGCTCTGGCTGTGGAGGGAAGAGCTCCCTCCTGTACCCTCATTAGGAAGAAAGCAAATTTTCTGCTTCAGAGCGCAAGCTGCAGAGGCAGGAAGAGACCTCCCAAGACAGCCTTGGAACCTCTAGGGGTGTGTCAGAACTGTGTGAACATGGAAGAGAAGCAAGAGCAGCAGCCTTGTTAAGAGAGGTGTGCTTCAATCACTCTTTAATAGGAATCCAGACAGTCAGTCTTTCAGGGCTGTCTAAAGCAACATTTTTGCATGGAGAAGACCGGCCCAAAACCCTGCAGTAAGAGCTGCCTTGTTCATGTCCTGGAACTGCCTGTCTGCTGAGCTGAACTCCTGTGGGGAGGATGCCTTCTCCTGCAATGGGGCCTCCATGGCAGGAAGAAAGGATGGCTGTAGCAATTCACACAGTCTGGAGGCCAGGATGGAGGGACCCAAGCTGTGAATATGAATATTCACAAAAGTTATACACACAGCTAAATGCAAAGGGCTGGCTTCAGCTCAGTTTAGGATTTGAGCACATATTTTGTTTCAATGCTAGTCTATCCAAACCAATTTGTCCATCTCTAGTAATTTTGCCCAGTGGGCCCCATCTCACAGCTTTTAGTCTTTATTCAGGCTATAAGCCCATTGACCTCAGTAAAAGCTGTGCCAGGATAAAGATTGAATGAGGACCGCAGGATTCAGGCTGAATATCTTGAATACCATTTAGATATGATTTCCTACATAAAGATCTCCAAATTTTTTTTCATAAAATCATAGAGAAATGGGAGGATGATAACAACTTCAGTGACATGATTCAGAATAATCACTTCTCAAATGCAGACATAAGGTAGAAAATAAGAAATGAACCTTTTGAAAGAAATACAGCGTACATAACATGCTAGGAGTGGTCAATGGGTAAACAAGTTCTGGCAGTGGTGAAGTTATGTGGATACACAGGAATTATTTAGTACTTTCCTCTGACTAGAAGCAGGACCACACAAATACAGGCCTGTCACAAATGTATATGTAGGGAATGATGACTCCAATTCATTACATTTAGTGGGATTCCGTGTGTTTTGCTGGGCTGCTGACCTACTGCAACAGCATGAAAATGCACCGGGGTGCATTTTTTAAATTACAGAGGAAAAATGAGAGGAGCCTTTAAAAGGCTTTACATGAACAGCCAAGTCCACAGCTGGTGCACCTCTCTGAGGCTATACTACCAGTAAGGCTGAGTAAAGCCCTGGGACTAGAACAGAAGTGCTTGCTGACTGCTGTCCTACAGAAGGTCATTTAGCAGGTTTTACAAGCTGTTCTCTAGCCATATTTGAGTTACTCTAATTTTGCACTTTTGTGCAGTTTCAAATCCTTTTCTATGTCCAGCCAGTATGAGAGGCTTTCCTGATCTTGGTTGCCATTTGTTAAAAACAGAGGGAGTGTGCAGTGGTGGACTCAAGACGGGAGAGAAGGAAAGATGAGAGGGCTGCAGACAGGGGCTCTGAAGAAATTGAATATTAAAGCTGGAGCTCTAGTAAGCTTGAACTCCCTCATTTTGGCTTGCTCTAAAGTTGAAATTTGTGGAGTTTTCTTGGCCTTCCGTCTAGATCTGACCTATCCTCTGAGAGCTTGTGGATATTTTTGGCTTTTTAGAATATACTGCACAGATCACAGATCAGAAAAATTACAGCTGGCAAAAACCTTTCCTCATTTAGCTTGGCTGTCTGTCTATGAAGGATCGTTCCCTAGAGTCTGTTTTTGTAGAATTCATAACACAATCTAGAACTAGTGAAAAGGGGAAAGTTTGTCCAGAGAAGTCTGCTATTTAAGAGAAGGGCTTGATTTGGATTTTTATTTTTGGTTGTTTTTGTTTTATTTTGTCTGGATGAAACAAATTAGAATTTACACAGTTGTCCAGCAGCTCTCTGTATAGCTTGGTACAGGAGAAGGCTTGCATGGCTATTTATTTTTGTGATAGCCTGTGCTTCAGAGAGATCTGAAGAATCTGTTAACCACCACCTGAGCTGATTTCCACCTGAGGTGAGAATGAAGGACTATTGCAAGACATGTGAGTAATGCATCACAATAGAGGCTGCAATTTACTATTTGCACTGCAGTAGCACTTTACAGTCCTTTACAAACACATGTGAGCAGTGTCCAAACCAAAATTATACCTATAATATGACAATATCTTTCGTGTCCCATAAAGTGGAGGGAAAAAAAAAAAAAAGAAAAACCCCCAGCCAACCAAAACACTTAAAAGAGCCTCCAAAATGCCTGCAGATCCTTCTGTCTTGATTGCTTCTAGGTCACGTGGGAATGCACTTCAGGGCAGCTACCACAGTGCCTACAAAAAAAGGGGGGCTTTAGGTGGTAAAAATCCCTTAGGGAGCCTGATTTCCACTGCATTTATTTCTTCCTGCTTTTCACACCATGTGGAGTTTGTAGGCTCAGCCCTCTGGATCCTGCCTGGCAAAAGGATAGGTCACAAAACAGCACACTGCTGGTCTGGTTGGGACTGAGAAGGTGATTATGTCATGTCCTCACAGAATTGTATTAAACTTCTCTTTTGCTGGGTTAAAACTGAGAAAAACAACCTCTACATTTCTCTTGTTTTCAATTGCCAGTCCAAGGTTTAACATAATGTTTTACAAATTGCATGAGCCCCATATTGTAGCTGCTTTTTAACAAGTCTGACTCTGCTTCATTAACTGGCTCCTTCTGGCGTAACACTTTCACCCACCAAATTTACCTGTTCTTAACTGTCTTGAAAGAAACTCCAAACTGTGAGTAGTAGTTAATACTTCCCTCTGTACCACATCTGGTACTGCTTAAGGTTATGCATAGGCTCTTAACAGTCATTTTCCTTTCTGCAGTACAGAATGAAACATATTGATTATAATTTGTTTCCACTCCCTTTTATCTTTTTTTTTTTTAATCAGAACTTGGAAGAAAAATATTCAAAGTGTACTTTTCTCTGTTTTTTTCTTTGTTTCTGCAGCAAGCTAAATTCTATGAAAAGTAACCTTCGATGAAGGCAAAAGGATAATTTTCATTGTGATTTTGCCAAATGCATGTTTTCCCTTATGAAAATCCTCTAATAATGTCAAAATATTGGATAGAGATCTTACAGTTAGGGCACAGAATATAAATCTAAGCATCCCTCAGAGTTCTGTGGCATTATGAACCAATCTAATTTTGCTGTTGGGGTTATCACAATGACTTTGTGAAGCATGTGGATGGCTTTCAATAAGGTGAACTAAAGGCCTCGAGTCAGGAAATGTTATTGTCTTACAGACAAATGAGTGCAGCAGCATAACTCTCAGAACATATGAAATATCAATGAAGTCAGTGGGGTTTACCTTGTTCATGAAAAAGGAACTGCAAAGGAAATGGACAGGTGACAAAAGTTCCTTTTGTCCTATACCCCTTGATAACTGTTCAACTCTGGACTTGCTTTTCCTGTTTTCTAGGTTTTTTTTAAATTTAGAATACAACAGGCTTAAGGATCCAATTAGCTTCTGTAACAGACTTGTCCAAATTATTAAAGAGAAAAGAGTTCATTTATTAGAGTACTGAGATTATGTTACTTTTGATTTGGAATTTGGTTTTCCTTGATATCCTCTGGCGTTGCAGGGGAAGAAGCCACAAAGCCCTTCCAAAGACAATGCTCAATCAAACCTGGGATGAGATGTTTTAGCTGTACCCAGTTCCCATGAGAGGTGTCCCATTTGACTCTGAAATGCAATGGGGTGCAGGAACTTTTGACCCCTTTTCCCTACTTCAACCCCTTCTTTTAGGTTTTCTACCACTGCACACTCCAGCCACATCCCTGGTCCAGGTAACGGAGCTAAAACTGTGGCATGTGGCATGCAGTGCACCTCTCCCTGACACAACCTGAAGGACTATTTTAAGCTTTATTAAGTTAATTAAGGCTTTGAACTGGATTTTAAGATATTTTCTTCCATCATATTACCTTTTAAACTATTTTGCTAACAGTAAGTCTTTCCACTTATGGAAGAGCTTTCTTCCAGCCCACTGCCTACACTTTTCAAAGGTGTTCTTCAGGCTATTTCCATTTCTATTTCTTAATCTGTTTCCCATTTCTTTCTTTCTTTGTGAAACAAGCACTTCTGTGGCATGAGATTCACCATCATCTCCCTGCCCTCCTTCCTGGCATGTTTTATTCTGTGAGCAGGTCCTCACCTGGGCCTTTGGATTAGGAGGAGAGAGTGACTGACCAGTGTTTCATACTGCGTTTGGTGGTGTTTTAATGTTCTTTGTGCAGTTCTGACAGCAAAAGAAACAGTAAAATTCTAGGAAAATGCGAACTTTAACTTCTCAATTAATTCATTTGCTTCTGTCTCCCTCAGTAACCTTATTAGGGAGTGGGGCTATTTGGCAACAGCTTTCCTGGCAAGGACAAATACTACTGTAATGCAGCTATACCTCCTCATGGATGGTGAATTTCCATTTCTTATACCATATCCAAAGCTTGCCTAATTCAATCACTTCTTTGCTCTAAAAGAGAGATTTATGAATGATTCTAACTTGATATTTATGGAGAATATCGTCTTTATTCTGTACAGTTTATCTGAAAAAGAAATATAAGCAATGAATAAGGTCCAAATGACTTCTGAGAATAGCCTTGTGGAATGACAAGTGAAATTATCCAACAGAGATTGTGTGTGCCTTCCTTTGCACAGTGGATTTTGTTTTCTGAACACACTTTTCATGAACAGAAGACATTTAAGTGCCCTGCTATTCGTTGTACTTGTGGTACCACAGGATGATGAATTCAGACACATCTGCTGGGAACTAAGCATTATCAAGAGGATTTCACAGAGGAAAACTAATTATTTAAAGGAGCAGCTGAAATGTATTTCTGTTCTGAATGTCCCCTAGAGCCTGGCTAGTAGGGACATTCAGCCCATAAATATGGACTAAACCCTATTTTCATAATTGATTTGCAGTACATCTTTAAGTGCTAAGGAGGCCAGGTGGTTCAGCAGTGACTGCAGCTTGATTCTTGTACAATAAAGAATCTGTGCATGCTGCACTCAGGCAAGTTATACCATGGACAGTTGAGGCCGATAGGAATCCATGTAATAATTCTCACTCCATCATTTTCGAACATTAGTGACTTACAGGTCCTGATCTTAGTTCTGAATTTGCCTTCGTTTTCATTGATTTTGTGGTATATCTCATGCCCACTGCAGTAAATTACTGAGATCATAAATGATGACTCATGAAGCCGAGAGTGAAGTCAATGCCATTGGGGTGAAAAAAATTAATGGATGCTGGTGGATGATCTTTGTGCTTTCCTGTATCTGCTGTTTGATCCTTTTCATTGCACGTGGGCCTTAGGAAGCCTGGGGATGTGATCACAAAAAACAGCTTCATGGCTCAGAGTTCTCTTGTACCTCAGTAAATGAGCTGGAGACTGAAGAAAGGGGGGGCACGAAGGATTTCAATAATTTTTTAAAACTTCTCTGTTCTTAGGAAGCAACATGATGCTGGTCTAGTAGTTCCAGGATTGTGATCTTTACAGCAGTAGGACAGCAGAAATTGAGGTAACATTATCTAAGGCAGTTGCAAACTTCCAGCAATATAAGGTTGACCTATATTTGGAATATCTTTCCCCTTTTTCAGGGCGGGAGGGAAGATACTGTCATATTTACTGACAGTACTGCTGAGGCACTCTTCATGCTGCCCAAAAGCCTGGCATTATCTTTCCTATCTTTCCTTAGGAGGCTAAGTCACTCACAGCAAGCAATAGTGGATCCTTTGAGAAATGCTTTCCATATTGCTCAATGCACAAACTGAGAAAAGCACTTCAATAACTTCAACAACAGAATGTTTTTTAAGGAGGGAAATGTAGTCCAGTGGGGGTAAAGGAGCTTGCATGGACTCTAGGATAATAAAGGGCTCTTTGGTAGAATTAAACCAGTGTTACAGGCCATCCAAATGCTGCCTGTTACCACAGACACCACAGAGCAACACCACTGGTTCTATGATGTGCAGCAATAGAGATTTGCAGTCCAGTGAGTGCAAAGTAACCCTCAGTGTCTGGACGGCTGTGTGCTCCATGGCACAGACACAAGGCAGCTTTTGCCACCATGAATGTGATATGAATCTTTCATAGTCCTTGTCACACCAAGAAACCCTACCAGAAATGATGCCCAGCTGCCTCCTGCCTAAGACAGTGTCTCTGTTCTAGGGGATACTGGGTTTTTAGGTGCTGCAAGGTCAGTCATAAGGCTTCTAGACCTGTGTGTGCCCAGCAGGGGCACCATATGAAAGTAGTTCCAAGGACAAAAAGTCTGATGTTTAAACAAACTATTCCTACTAAGCATGAACAACACTTGAAAGAAGCAGACTGGGAACTGAAATTATACCATTCCTTGTTGCTTTTGGTATTTTGATGTTGCCACTTTTGCAGTGATCAACAGTGGAACAGCACATGAATGGGAAAGTGCTTGGTCACACAGTGACCCCTCTGATCAAACACAATGCCAGTGCAAGTCTTGGGATTTCCAGCATTATATGCCATATAGAGAAGCATTGTTATAGAAAACTTGCCAAATCTATAGGGCCTTTTAAATTCTCAAATAAAAAGCCTCAGAAATTTATGACTGTGTTGCTAGATGTGGAGGCCGAGTAAACTCACAATGTTGATCTTAGTTGTGTTTAAATTTCTCCTGCCTTCTGGCACTTTGAGCTGTAGTGGAAAGAAATCATTTACTTCTAGCAGCTTTAAGCATTTGGAAACACAGGGGTACCATGGAAGAGTGTTAAAAACATAAATTATGTAATACAAATGGTCCCAGAACTGATGTTGG
>VZRX01014420.1:88407-113587 GCA_013398075.1 Notiomystis cincta
TGTTGGGTACATTTCCTCTCAGACACTGCAGATCTATTGTGATATGTGTGGGCACATTAAAAAGCAGCCCCTGAACAAAATGTGGTGCCAGCCCCTGGGTTGGCCAGCCTTTGACATCAGGCTGCACTCATTTAAAACTCCATTGCAAGCAAACAAATAAACACAAAGCTTGAGCTTCCAGACCCTCAAGTTCCTTGCTGAAAACATGATTGTCTTTGTTAAACAATTTAAGACATTCCTTTTTTCATCTGTACGTCCTTTCTGAACATAGTTAAGTTTGGGATGGGCCTTTAATTGCACTGCAAGTTTGACACTGAGGAAAGAATCTGTTTGGCTTTTCACCCTACTGGGGATCAGAGCGCTTGTGGAGCCCCCAGAGCAGGACAGCTGAGCAGTGAGGGTGCAATCTCCCTCTCTAAGGCAGGATATGCTGGATGAAATCCCTTGGAGCAGAATAGCAGTCATCCATCTCCGTTGGAAAGGTTTTGGTTAAAAGAAGCTTATTTTTCATTCCTTTATGGTGCATTTAAGTTTAAATGCAGGGTAAAGATTGTCAAAAAGTCCCAAGTACTACTGTGTGTAGGAACTGTCAGATGACCTATCATGTGGAAGATTACCTTGATTTAAAGCAAGACAAAATACAGTTTGTTGAACCCAGGGACAAATTAAGCACTTATCTCAAAAGTAAATTTAATGAAAAAATTATGCGTGACATATACATGTTCTGACGAGGGTTATTAAAGTTAGGCAGTAAGACTTCCTGGTAGAAATTTTCCTTCTTGCTTTTACAAGAACTCAACTTCATCACTTTATTCCCTTACCTTTGCATTGTCTTTTCACTTCTGAAAAGTCTGAAACTTTTGAAGAAGAAAGAATTAATAAAGGTTAGGGAGAGAATGAGAGTCAATGCCTGCATGTGTACCCGTACAAGAGTATGCAATCCACGAGTTATTAAGATGGTGGGCAAAAAGAGTATAAAAAACCATCATGGCTTAAATCTGACTTAGACCTTCAGTTACATGTGATTAGTTTAAGCCATCTCTTGAAATCATTACAAATTATACTGTGTTTCCAAACAGGAAAACATTTATTTCCATGTAACCAGGATTTTTTTCTGGTTGCTTTTTACAGCTTGCCTTTNCCTTGGTTTTGTACTAGGCACAAGACCTAAGTAAAAAAATCTATGCAAGAAAAAATGCTCTTTACTCTCTGACCAAAATTTCATGTGATTCTCTCCAGGAAAGATTAACTGTTGAAGTTCTAATTTTTAATGTAATGAGATGTAGTGTTTTTCTTTGTTTTAGCACAGAATGATTGCATTCTTCAGTAGCATAGACTGTTATTATTAGTTTATTCCATTTCTGATGATCAGTCTATTAAAATACATGATTATGGTTAGGCAGAATCACAAGTATGTTTTATTTTATATTGAAACTGAATAATTTTTCTGAAAGTTCACTGCATGTGTCCTCTGAACAAGAATATGTTGCCTGCAAAAATAGATCAGTGAGGAAAGAAAAGAGATTTGGTGAGGCTGTGTTTATTGTTCAATAAATCACAGTCACTATAAGTGACCTGCTGACTTCAAGTTCTTTAGGTCAAGGAACCCTTTGCTATTCTGCAACTTCACCTCTTTGCTGAGCCTCTTAATCAAAAGTGTAAAGCCAGAAAGAACATCAAACAATCAAGAGCTGGATGATTGGATTGGTTATTTTAAATGACTACAGCTATGGTTGTGACAGATTTGAGGATAGATTGCATCATCTCAGCCTCACTAAGTAGGTTGAATAGGCTGAGCATTTTGTGAAAAACAGCTCCCCTCCCTCCAAAAAAAATTTACATGAAGCCATCACTCAAGGTGCTTTGACAATTAATTTACTACACATATAAAAACCACAGGGATTACAAAAAATTCCAGTTTTATAGGGACACCTCTGCTATGCCATAATAGAAATTAATGATAATTTTTAATGGCCTTACTATGTTAACGTATATTTCCTGTGCTGTCTTATTCAGGTTTATATCCTAATTCAGCCTGGTAATTTGTATTGGCTCTTGTGATTTTTAATGACACATACAAATGTGAGAGGACTATGAACCAAATTAAGGCACAAAGAAATTAAGATTGATGCAGATTCCCTTTCTCTTCTGCAATTTCTGAACTGTGTGATTTCCAGGATAGCAAACATCACAACAGAAAACAAGGCAAAAACCAAAACCAACATCTGGGTCACTACCATGGAATTGTTTTAGATAATGAGCCAATAATATAAAGGAAACTCTGCTGCCTTTTACTGGGATGGAAGCAGATCTGGGAATTTTTACATCTGAAGACAATCTAGATGCATACTAGAAGCATGCTACTTACTGAAGTATCCCTGGGACTGCCATGGGATTTTGTGGGCAAAGAGCCCTTCTGCTTAGGCTGTTGGCAGAAAGGGAGCTAACCAGCAACCTTATTTAACACAGGAAAATCCTGAGCTAGAAAGGTGCCAGCAAACAAAGGAGGAGGGAAGAGAAAAGCCACACATGGCTTAAAATCCGTCCATAATCTACAGTATAATTTGTTAATACATTTCATGCGCTCAGTGCATTCCCTCCGTTAGGACTTGACTTGGGGTGAATTAAGGCCATATGAACGTGCAAGACTGATAGAGAAAAAGCATTTTTGCAGCCATGGTAAAAAGTAAAACGATAATTTTTAAATCAACAATGTTACTCAAAAGCTTGCACAGAAGAAACAGCCATTAAACTGTACAGAGAATCATGATCCATAGCATAAAAATGTTCATAATTTTTTTGTCTAATACTTCGATCTAGACAGGAAGCATCTCTTGAATTATTTTTCAGATGAAAATGAACTCTTAAAGAGAAGAATCTTGCACAAATCAGCCCATTTTATAGAGATATTTTAAATTATTTTCCCCTTAAAACTTATTGAAGATATTTCTCTCTTCTTTTTTCATCTCTTTTCCCTCTTTCTTTTCCCCGGCACTTCAAACAAGCCTTTTACTTTTCTAGAAAGCAAATTCTGATAGGAAAAGATGAAAAACAGCCTGAAAAATCCTTTTTGATAATGTATACTTGAAGAAAGATCTTTCTCTAGGAGCTCTACTATTAACACAGAGCAAAGCAAAACTAAGAAGATGGAAGGCAGACACAATATGGTTCTAAATTTCCTTCAAAGCTTAAATGCCCCAGATCTGCTTACCAGCCAAAAAAGAAGAGTGCAGACACCTTCCAATCATTAACTTTTAAATAAAAACAAGCTCAACAAACTGATGTTAATACTGTTTTCAGATACTGTTTTCAGTTGTGTCTGCCTATGGTCATGGAACATATATCTTTGTCACATAAGCTATTCCAAAATCTGAGATGGGAGTTGCATGGTGTTGTTATCACAGACTGATCAGACACTACTGCAGTACTTCTTTGTGCAGAACTATGGTGCAGTATTACAGCAATATCTTATCCCCATTCTTGAGGATTTAATGCATAAGTAGAAGAAATTGGTTTTAAATGTTAAAAAAAAAAACTGAAAAAACCAAAGAGAAAAATTAAAAGAGACCGAAGCAAACATACAGACATTACAACTATGGCTCAGTGTATGCATTTATTGCACTCCTTTTTGCTTGATAGAAAGTATTTTTCTAATGAAAATTTTAATTTACTGCATATATAATTACCTTTTATGCCATGGGAAATACAGAAAACAATTGTCCTGAAATAAGGCTAATAAAAAAGAAAAAAAGCGAAATAGTTTCCAGAAGAATTATTTGATCTCTATAGTGTGTGCTTTAGGCTAAAACGTTCTTGGCTTCCTAAAAAAAAAAAATAAATTCCAGGTTGAAAACTCTGCATGACTATTATAGTTTGACTCGTTCTATTGAGGCTAAGATTATTAAAAAAATGTATTTCTGTAACTTGTTGTGCCAATATAAACAAATACAAGTTCCTTCCCTGGTCATTTGCAAACTTATTTGGAGAAACTCTAGAGATGAGAAGAATGATTGAATGCAGTAATGTCAGAGGGGAAAAGAAAAATAGAAGTATAATAGATGAAAATTATAACAGGCAAGATGGGAAGGGGGAGAAGAGTAAAGACTGGAAAAAGTTTAAATCCATGGAGGAGTATTGGTAACATTCATCTGCTGCAATTGGTGGAGAAGACGACACTGGGGAGGAAGACAGTGCTACAACTGCTGCTATAATGGTTGGCCCAGGCTTCACTAATATCCTTTTCCAAGACAGCAGTGGTCTCCAAAGTTATGTTATCTGTAATAAAAATAGTTTAAAAAAATAAATTAAGGTTTGTCAATGCTTTCTTCAAAGATGAGACACATGGAGTACAAAGATTTTGATTCCTTTTGTGATAGCCTGCATGTTCCGGTTCCCTTCCTGTGCCCTTGGACCAGTTCCAACCATATTTGGTTATCTAGGTCTTCTACACCATTAGTTTTCTGATGTCCTTACTTACATGGAAAGGAAATCACCTGTGGCTATGTTCAGGTATCTGTGGTCCTTGTTTTATGCCTACATAAGTGATTCAGATTTAGAGCGAAGCAGCTACCTGTGGTTATCCCTTGACGAGCTGGTCAGGGATTGTGCTCAGGGTGGCCATAGGGAAGTACTGAGAAGAAAAACAAAACACCCATCTGAGGCACTCGCTTGTAGCATGTCTAATTTTTAGGGACCTAATTATCATTGTACAATAGCTGGTCTCTATTGTCACCAGACATCTGGGCATGCCAAGCACCCTGCACTACACTGGTTAGTCCAAGAGGCTGTCAGATCCCTGCAACTACGGAACATGAGGCTGTCCAAGTTTGCTCCCAGAATGTTTCACTGATTGTCTTTTAACAAGTATGAAAAGAAGTAAGTCTGAGAACAGGGAAATTGACACTCAGTACACAGAGGTCAGAGTGCAGCTTCAACATCTGTGTGTCATCAGTTCAAGTTCAGCTTGGGTTTGTGGTGTTAAGAAGTCATTGCACTAGTTTTAACTGGAAGATGCTTTTTGGTGCCAAGGAGGCTACCTAAGTAGTGTGTGCAGTGACTTGGATGCTGCTGATGTCTTGTCTATTTGTTTGGGAGCAAGTGTCCACTTTATTTGGGAAAAAAAAGACATCAAAAACCAGATATTAAAACTGATGATATCTTGCTTTGTTGGTCTTTTGGACTTTAATATTGGATTGATTCTTCCCCAGATCTCAGCAAACACATTCAGAGACAAATTAAGCAAGCAGCGCACTGCTGGTCCTCAGTGCTGCCGAAAACGTTCAGAAAAAGAGTTAAAAGAAAAATTTTAGCAGACCTGAGTCTCACCCCTTCTAAATCATGCACCCAAAGAGTTTCAAGATGGTGGAGCCTGGGACTTTTTTATATCATAGACTGGGCCATCAGCCAAAGGACTCCTCCACCCGCCACCCCCTTCAGATTTGTGTCTCATTAGCTCATGACAGATGATGCGGGTTTGGTGATATAATCTCATATAGCATGACTCAATACAATTCTTGTTAGAAAGAGCTTTCCTCAGATGTATAGGAACTTGCCTTGAATGATTGACTATCCCTGCTACTTGCAAATCAGCAGGCAGTCTGCTGGCCGATTTACCTGAGTATTTTCTCAAATACAGTAGTTTTGCACAATTATTCTACCGTGGTGGTTCTTGTGCTTATATAAAAGGTCATGTAACGTGAAAAATGACAGAAAATTACATATTTTTTGCATACTCAAGTGATATTTTTTCAAGTGGAACAAGAGGTAACTTTAGTAAATTAATTGCTGCTTTGACACACACAATGGCAGTGAAATAATGCTGGAAAAGGCATTGAAGGTCTTTTGCAGTGGAGCATGGTTACTGCTTTAAGCTTTGGATTTTGAGTGACTTCTGAAGAATGAGTTCAGAGTCCACATCAACTGGAATTTTGAAATTCTGTCCTAGTCCACTAGATGGTGACCCTTTTAATCAGGATTCAGGTAACTGAACATGACTCAGGCCATCAACCATAACAAAAACCCCTCCCTCAAGTGGGCAGAATAGAAAACCTTTGTTATTACATGGCATGATTTACATCATGACCTGTACAAAACTATTTCAAAATACATTTGAGAAATGCTTGAACACATGGCTGTAGTGTTTCCTCAGCAAATTATCAGTAGGAGTTGAGAGACTCAGTGACCAAGAAATTTAAATTTCCTCTCATTCTCTTCTGACTTCCAAGCTGCAAACACCTTCTGGAAGCTGATAATGACAACTACAGCAAGGCATGCTGATTATTTGAGGCTGCCTTCCATGCACAATCATCCAACCATATTTGATTTTCTGCAGAACACACACAAAATTCCATAAGTAATATTAACATAAGACAAAGGCTTAGGGTACAGTAATAGAAATGTTTTATTAATCAAATATATTTACATTTCTTCATCTTCTTTTTAAATGTGTGCCTGTTATTTTCATTTAAACACAATGTAATCTTTACATTTGATATCACAAGAATACAGCTACATGCATGACTTAATTGGTCCTTTACAGTAAAAAAGAGGCAATTTTATGAAGTTTAAAAAATGCAAGCAAACTGTTGATCTTTCTAATTACAGTGTCTTTATTATTTTTATTACAACACAGGACCCCTTCAGCATACTCTACATCTATTGGGTGGATTTATGGACTTTTTCAGATTGACTTAATGATGCCAAAACTTCCAAAATCTAGGAAGAAAAAAAAAAATTCATGCAGTCCCAGAATATTTTATTTTCTGGAATCTTATCCACAGAAAGGACTTGCATGGAAGAGAACAGCATTCTAACTGTAATTTCTATAAAACTCAGAGCAACTTAACTACTCTTAAAAGCAATGAGGACTTAATTTTGGACATTCACCTATTTATTTGTTTGAAATCACACCATTTTTTTAGCTATAAGACAGCATCACATAATGCAATGGCACCAAAAAAAAAATAAATATGAACTTAAAGGAGAGATGATTTTACCAAAAGTAAAAGGTATACACATAATTTCTTGTAAATTTCTAGTATGTAATGTGCTGTAATCATTATATTATTCCCAATTCAGGTTTCTTTCATGGGAAGAAAATCAAATTGTATTTAAAACTATCATCTTTAGGGGCTATAAGTAGATTTATAAAGGACCTAAAGTCTTTCTGAAAGTTATAACTCTATGAACATATAAAATTTAATTCCACACTGAAAAAGAATCAGAACTAGGCACAATTTTTAAATATGATTTCCAACATGTTCAGGGTTGGACTAAAACAAAAAAATTCAAAAACCAAAAGCTTGTATTTTTTTACCAGACTACAAAACAGAGATGCCAAGTGCTTCAGAAATTCTGAAATGGCAGGCACATAATCACTACATTTAAAGATAATTGTATTACACTTACTGCTTCAGATTACTGTGTGCAAACACATATTGTATGCATAATAGACCTAAATGTACAGTTGTTCTGCTGATACATGAACTGAAACTCACTCAGCGTTTGGGAAGTCCAGACAGGAACTGGATTCTGTTTGTTCCAAACCTAGAATGTATTTTAGCTTGCTCATGTTGGGTTTAGTTTTGCCATACTGTAACAGAAGGCCAGATGTGGTACTGGAGAAAACACCACTATGAAACCATGGGTTTTCACTGCACTGCTTTTGTATGCTGCCAAATCTGTTGTGGAAATGCCATGTATGAAATAATACAGTAATTGAAATTGTGTTCAGGCATATGGGACGACATAGTGATGTACACTAGAAAGAATTATTTTGGAAGGAAAATTAAATAAGTTCTGCAGACATACTACTCTAGTGCATTTTTTAAAAAATCCAGTACAATCTTGAAATAATTGACCTGTACTTCACACCCATTCAGCAGAATATTTAGACATGTTTAAATGAAAACATACAAGTAAGCCTACCTGTAGCCAGCAGGGAACTTGCAATATCTGTAAGCTCATACTTAGGTACTATTTGCACTACAGGGTTTGAATACAGTGGAGTGCTCCTCACTGCCATGAACCTCATCCCTGAACACGAGGCCGCAGTTCGGGAGCGCAGCTGCACAACTCACTGATCTAACACAGCTCACATTTGCTTTTCAGAGCATGGCATTTTCCCACTTTATACATTTTCTGCTCTCTTGTTCTTTTCTTTTAACCGTTTGCTTGCAGAAATGATCAATAGATGCTGTTCAAATATTAACTAAAAGTTGGTGCCTCATCAGAATGTTGCTTTTACATCAAGTCACTTGAATAAGGGAAAATGTGAACTACCAGGCATGAGTATCTGAAAGGTTTAGGACTTTATTTTGGTTTCTTCTGTTTCATTAGCCTTGCTAGGAACAAAACAATGTTCAAATAGTCACCTTTAAGTTACAAGTCTTCCTACCCAGCTTCCCATGCTTCTTTGAACCTAAAAACAAACAAACAAACAAACACATTTATATAGTAGCTAAGAGTTTCTCATAGTTTTGAGGATAGAATCAGGCAGGTCACAGAATCGCTCACTCCCCGTATCTCTGCATTCAGAAATAGAGCTGAAAACTCATAGGGATGAAGCTTCTTTATGAGATAATCTGGTATTTGCTAGAACAATGATAAAAAAAAAATCTTTTTTTCCCCAGAAATTTTTACATTTTTAATGGCCAAACTCAAATACTCCTGAAGTAATTCCCTGCAAAGCTTTGGAAACTCCAGATTCTGCAGTGTAGTTTTTGCAATATAGTAAATGAACATCATGCAGTATGGAAGTCTTAGCTTTTAAACTCCTTTTAAATGCATTTGAATTTTACTGTAAGCTCTTTTTCTGCTTGAGCTCTTTGCAGAACTCATGGTCTGAACCTGGTATTAAATTTGTAGCTGATTCTGTCTAGCCCTTTACAGAACTGGATACTTTATTCTCTACATATTTAAAATCATCCCCATAAATGTGTTTAAAATATTTAATATAATCAACTGAGCCCTTATGAGCCACTCAGCACTTCAGTTTTGGTGCAAAACTGAATTATTCTGTTTTAATCCCCATATTCTCCACAATTTTATTTTGCAGTTTTACCTTATGTTAAAGCATGACCTCAGACTGTTTAGGTTTTGCTTCTTGGTGGTTGTGATTTTGTTTATTTTCTTTTAATTTTTTTTCTTTTTTTTTTTTCCTTTTTTTTAGTTTTTTTTTCTATTTTTTTCCTTTTTTTTTTTTACATTTTTATCAATCTACAGCTCTAGCATTGAGACAATCAATATATAAACAAACACCGCTGGTCTCTAAAAGTGAAAACATAATTTGATTAGACAAAATCATGAAATCTGAAATACATCATGGATAAAAACATAGAGAAAAGCCAATATTGAAATTGTTAAATCAAACCAATGTAATGACATCTGAGCTTTTTACATTGATGTTAGGAATATTTTGGCTTTCCTTCATTCACTGCACCAGGCAAATTTTCATGAAGTGAATGCTACGAAGCCTCCAAGAAATTTACAAAGTATTTATGTTCAGATTTATCTCTTGCTTTGAAGCTCAGCCCAACTGTATTGAAAGCTTCATCTAATACAGGAGCATTTCCAAGTTGATCCAAAAAAGAGACTAAAAATATCAATGGACTATAATTTAGATTTCTGATTGGTTTTCCTAGAAATCAACATGACGTTAAATCAGTTACCCAAACCAAAAGTATCATCTTGGTTTTCTGCTCCTAAAAATGTGATTTACACATGGACTGGAATATTTAGTGTTTAAAATACTTTCTACCACCTCTGTCTTTCATAGCTATTAGACTGAATTTGAAAGTTCTATTAGTTTAACATAGTTTTCCTACTTGTTTCTTTATATAATGTATATTTGCAGATATACAAGGTTCCTTTTTTTTTATTATTTTTGCTTTTTGTTTTTGTTTTTTTTCCTTTCCCAGAATATCTACGCCAATGCCAATGCAAACTACTTGCATGAAAAAGTGCACACAGTGTGAGGCATGAGACTATGGAAATGGAATGCCCTTTGGTCTGAGGTGGCTGACACTGACCCAGGTATAGCTCGTGATCACTTCCCATCCCACACAGCAATTTCTATTACAGCCATGTCAAGATCAACTTAGCCCAGCCCAGCCAAATGTACAGATTACATCTGGGTCCTTTGAGTCATGCTACAAAAAAAGGTGCAACAATAAACAAGTCCATGTGCATTCTCAGTCATAACTATGAGCAGAAGAACCCTTGAGATTCCTCACTTTGGCATTAAATAACAATTATAAAGGCTTTCAGAATTAAAGCAATACATGGAGGGACTTGAAATGTTAACAGCCCCAAGTAACTTGTCAATTGAAATAAGACTCATCCCTAGTCATAAATAAATAATCTCTTTCCTGGTCTCACTTCCATGCCAGGATCAATATCTTTTAACATCTTACTTATTTTATTACTGCTTTTGGTTTTCTGGGACTGATTGAAAGTTGCTCAGAGGAAATCTTTGGTTTTGCTTAAGTGTCCGTGACATTTAATCATGACTTTCCTTGCAGTTTAATTCCAACCAGTCAATCAGTTAATCCACTTCAATTGATTCTGTGCTCTCTGTTATTGGCTTGCACTCATTGGGCATCCTCTGGTGTCGACTCAGCTGGGTGGCTTGTGTGAAGCTCCTCTCACACCTCTCGCACCTGGTGAAGGCAAGAGAGAAAATTGAGACCAGGGAGCTGCTCTGGGGGGGTGATGGGCTTTGTCTCATCCTGCCTAATCAGAACAGACACTCAAAAGTGGCTTCAGATTTTACTGGCTCAAGAGGTTTAATTGGTGGCTACTTCCAAGGCCTTGATGCCTATGATGGGACAAGGCCTGTCTGATTCAGAACAGAGGAATCTGTCAATAGACAGGGGGAAGGTGATTTCTCCAGAGAGGCCTGTCCTGCTGTAGCTCTGATCACTGTCAGTTCAAATAGATAAAGAACAAAAAGAGATTTTTAGGAGTGAGCCATCAAAGAAGCAGCTTGTCTGCAGTTTTCTGCTCTGTAACCCCTAAGAGAAATTGATGACAAATAGAATTTCACCTTCTGCTTTTTTAAAATCCACAATTGCCTATTGGAGGATGAGAAATCACAAAGCAGTAATCGTTCAGTCCTAGAACAAGAGAAAACTCTTTGTTTATCTGATCTGACTACGTAGTGGGATTAATTTTTAAAAGGCACATAGAGATAGTGGTTACTTAATTATCTGCAAACATCCACACTATTTGAGAAATCTGTGGGTTAAGCAAGAACTCACAACAGCCATCAGTGTTGCTTCACTTTTATATTATCTCTCTTTCTACCCTCTCCTCTCTCAGAGAACCATAATCTGCAAGAAAAATACTGTGTGAATGAATGAACAAAGCCATTGAATAGGGGCTATTGTTGCCTTGGAATTAATCCCTTATCCCTGCTCTTAAAGACAAAGTACTGCATTTAATCTCCCAAGTGCTGCTTTCTTTATTTGCATCCTGAACACTAGAGAGAGGTGTTTGATGAGTCACAAATATGGATCCTTCTCTATGGTGCTTGCTCCAAAAGCCATCTTTGGTTTAATGATGCCATGTGAGTGATCTCCAAATAAGGTTTTCATAAAAGTATCACTGCAATGAATTATTCACCTTCAAAGGAGAAGTGAGGAAAACAAAGGACTCAGCTAATTCATTTTAATCTTTCTCTCTTCACCGATGTGAATGATAGAAAGCAAACTGTCAGTGATCTGCTTATAAAAAAAATTAAGATTTTACACATATGCATAATTCTGGATATTCTTCACATTAGTAATTTTTAGTGATGAAGTTCTGCTTCAGGACTATTTAGCACAGACATTACAGAGTCATTCATCCAGGTTACTGTACCAATCTAAAATGTCAACACTTTTAAGTTGTATTTCCTTGATCGTCTTTCATGGAATATTTTTAGCATCCTATGCCACTGTTAAAAACTGCACTGTGATCTTGACAAATGTAAAATGTCAGCTTTAATGTATCAGACCTATCAGCTCAATGAAAATAACTCAGAAGTATTGATTACTTAATGATTTTTGGGGTATTCATTAACGTCTATGTGCAGATCATCCACTCTCCAGAGCTCCTGAAGTGCTGATGACACATTAGTGTACTGCTGATTGTTTATTAGAAAACTGATTACTTACTGGATTAGTGTGTCAAAATATACTACCTTTCATTGCCTGACAAACTTGCAAATTATTGTATTATTTTTATATACATACTTATATATCTATCACAGAGGCATTATAATCAATTTTAAGGCTGGGGGGTTAACTTAGTCTGTATGAGACATTACTGTCTACTTGAACTTGATAGTTTTGTTATTTTGATGTCTACAAAGACAAGTACTTTGCTTGATGAGTAATAGGAGGCTTGTATCCTTGCCTAACTAAGCTGTGATAGAATTGTCAAATAACCTATAAAATCAGGTGTGGCAACCCTTGATTTTAAGAATCTGGCCAAAGAAATTAAATATAGGGTAACAGGATGCCTAGGCACCATGAGTGACTTAGATAAAGGCTACAGATTGATTGAAAGACAGTGTTACCCACTAAAATAATTTGCTGTGGCAGGCCTCCTCATCCCTTCTGGAGCTTGGAGGCTAGAACTGTGCACTGTATTCACCCAGCACCTTGCACTGCTAGTGAAAGTACAGAGCAAGGTTTACCATATTTCTTTAAAATACTACTTCCCATCCTTTATCCACAAGATTCTTCTGTTGTGGGAGTGCTCTACCTTCCCAGCTACAGGCTGATACATTAACATAAAGGCACAGGAAAGAAGGATGCTAAAGAGAGAACAGGAAAAGGATAAATCTCTTGATACCAGAATCTACCCTTTGAATGGAAAGCTGTGGGTGCCAAGTGTTGCTGGTGGTCAGACTATGATGTCTGCACTTTGGGCAAAAGTCAGAATAAAGCCTCTGGCAAGGCACTTAATTTCCCTGTCTTTCTCTTGTACCTGAATAACCTTCAGAGAGTACCTAAAGTGCCTAGGATTTTCTAGGCACTTCCAAATGATGTGGGTGGTGCTTTCAGGACCATAGTTTTGGATATATAAGTACCTGGCTTATGGGCAGAGATCTGTATTAGGCTCCTGATTCCTCTTTTCAATGTGGTCCAGAGAAGTTGTTGCTGGATACAAACTGATAGAAAAGGTGAAGATAATAGTGTCACAGCAGTCAGCATTACTGTCTCACAGTAGGTAGGAATGGGAGGAAGGGCAGGAATATTTTTCTTCTGGATTGTGATGTACTCTATGCAGTCTCTCCCTCTATCAACCACTCTTTCCCAGCCTATCACAGCAGAATAAACATTCCCATAAGCTCTGTCCATGAGATTGGTGAGTATGTGTGTGGTTTTGTGTGCATATTCCTGTACCATACATGTTTAATGGTGTGTTGGAAAGTTGAACAGTAGTCAAAACTGTCAGGAAGGAAAAAGAGTCCTTACCTCATGTGATCACACACCAAGCAGCCATGGGGCTGAGCCTGAGCCTGAATGCTAGACATACTAAAATTTGGCTAAACCTGCACTGTAGGTACATGTATTGGCAGTAATGACACTTATTAACTGAGATACCATTTAATTTCCTCTTAGGGCCTTCTCATGGCATTTGAGTGGAATTTAAACACATATAGGTACAAAGCAATTCCAAAGGCCTCAAAATTATTAGATACCATCAGTGAGAACTGGATCCACATTAATTTCTTTTACAATGTATGCATACACTGTTATTGTAAGGAACAATGTCCTATAGCATTCAATCTCTTCAATCTGAGGACTTCACTCTGCCACAGTTTCCTGGTATGATTTGCTTGGGTGGAGGTGGTAAACAGAATTCTTCTTAAGTTCACAAAGTGCACCAATAGTTTTGAGATATTTCTACAGTACTGGGGTTTCTGATTTTGTTTAGATAGCCTTCATTGTTACTGGTCTGCTTGTTTGCTTCACAGTGCTTTCAAAACATTGACACTGAGGATTATAGAGAGGATTGGCTTAATTTGCACATTTATGTCAACCTCTGTGAAAGGTTTCAATGGAGAAAATGCTAAGGGTTTATTTTAGAGAAAAAGTTATTGATTTGATACTCTCAAAACAAACATTTTAAAATTTCATTCAACAAGTACATTTAACACTACATTTTAAATTCCCTTGAAAAGGTATCAAAAATCCAAGAAAAATAATCAGTCAAAAAAACCCTGCTTGACAACACTGAGGTATCATTGCAGGTATAGCAGATATATTCAACCTGAAATGAAAGCTCCCCAGTTTTGCATTTCAGTAAGAAACAATGTAAACCATGTGAGCTATTGCATGTTAAAAGAATCTTTCCTCTTCATTCTTTTCATTGATTCCTATATATTAGGCCTTTGCATAGCCCTGATTCTGCAGGCAAGTCCCCTCACTATTTTTTAATTTTGCTGAAATGGAAGCAGGGAGGGGGTGAGAAAAATTTAAGAGAATGGAGGTGACAAATAATTTTCCTTTTTCTCCTGCATTTTAATTTACTTAAGAGCTTTGTTCCCAGACTAGCAGCCATAGTGGAGACTTCAGTAAGATAAGAATACACAAAAACTTTACAGTGGTGAGGCTGGCTTGATAGCTTGTGATGACATGAAAAGAAATCCCTCCTAACTGGACCTGCAGTCCAGGCAATTCAGCTAAAGCTTTGACTACAGATAACCTCACTTAGCATTGTTATCTTAATGAAAAGCAAATAGAAAAGTCTTCCACCATACATCCAAAGTTACCTAGGACCTACAAAGAAAATGCCCTTTCAACAGAAAAAGCTTTTTAACCAATCCTAAATGTCCTCTTACCAAACAATTTATCTGAAATATTTTTTAAAATACTGTCACCATATGTTCACAGTTTTTAAAACTAACTTGTGGAAATAATATACATGAAAAGTGTTTAACATTGCTGATTTAATCCATGCTCACTGTAATTTGTCTATATGCCCCTTATGAACATAGCTGCCTTACTGAATTAGAAATCATGAGATCACTTTCACAGCAGAAGCACATTTAAAATTGAACTTACTAACACCTTCAAAATTATACCTGTTATTTTTAAAACAACTTAGCTAGAATTTAATTTATCACTATCTATGCATGGCAATTCTTTCTAATATCAAAAGTATTAGTTAAAAGAACTACATACAACCACAAATACAAACTTCTCTGAGGTTCAGAAACACTGTCTCAGTTGGGATTTTCCGTGTTGTTTAGGTTTTATGTTTGTAAGTGTATACTCAAAATTCCTTCATAAACAAACATTTTAAACTTAAATTGCACAATCATGAGACAGAAATTTTGTTTGTTCCATTTACAGCTCTTGCTTAATAAAATTTTTTTAGGGTTTTTCCCTAAACTTTCTTAATACCAGATCTTGTGCACCCCTTTTCCAACAGAGGATCTAAACAGTGGTGAGACATCAAGATGAGCCACAGCTCTTTCTTTTTCCTCCAGCAGAGATAATAGATTCATTTCTGGATAAGTTTTCTGCCCCACCTCTCACAAATGCACACAGTGCTGCATGAGAGACAAATCTGTCCTTTTGAACAGCTTGCAGGATCAAGGCTTGTGTGTCCTCTTATCTGACTAGCAGGGATGGGAAGGTCTGCAGCTCCAGTTTTAGCTCCACATGAAGTTACTAGCCAGATTACTGCAAATATTTCAACAAGCCTTCCCGAGAGAAAATGGCACCATCGTTTCTTGTGCTTAAGGAAGGAGCTGAACAAACATCTTGCACGATGGAAATTATCCATACATCATAAAAAAACAGCACCAAGCATGCTCTTTCTTTTGTTGCTCTGTCCTGCAACTTTAGGAATCATCACACGTCTTGGAATACTCAAATGCTTCCACAAGAGCTAGGCAAAAAACCCAGCCAAACAAACAAATCCCAGACCACTGGTTAGTTTTATTACATACATTAAGCTCTTTCACAAATGAAATTGTGCTGTAATCAAGCCTGTTTTGGAAAAGGGGAAAAAAAATTAGTAAACCAAAGGGGAAAAATAATGACTCTAAATGGGGCAAAATAGCAGATCTATTGGAAACATGACAAAAACAGGATGTTAAGGAAAAAAATTAAGTGGAGTCAACAAGGTTACACATAAGTAACACCTTAACATTAAACGAAATCTATTTTCCATTTTGACCTGGAAACCTCTTCCATTAATTACTAAAATCTATTTACACAGCAACTAGATAAAATCAATCTGATTGCTCACACCATTTTTGGCTCACTTCCTGTGGGCTCTGAGCACTCAACAGACTGGCTCAAGAGAAGTCGATATTTAGAGTTTCCACGTTTTGCCTCCTACAACACTATCCTAGCCATGATTTCTGCTGTGTGAGTTCTTCTGTGCTGGATGTGCAGCATTTTGTTCCTGGCTCTGCCCCCTCGCCCCCAGCAAGGACATGCATGGAGGCCGTGCTTCCTTCCAGCCTTATATGGAGGCAAAGCGTGCTCCCCAGTATCTCCGTCGGGCTTGTTACGAGGCGTTCTGACAGCCCACGGCTGATGAGCTCTCTTACATTAAACAGATCAAAAGCACAGGCTGGCAAAAGTAGGGAAGGGGAAAAAAAGACAAACACAGAAAAGAAGACAGAGAACAGTACTCAGAGAACTGGGAGAGACACAAACCTTCTTCTATACTTATCCCCTTCCTCCTAGGAACATCCAGGAAGCTTCCAAAAGAAGTGATATCAATACATTAGGTGGAATTGTTCCAGTAACCACATATACATATTCTCTGAGCCTCTCAGTTCAGACAAGGCAAAGACACAAGCATGGGATCTACTTCTTCTGCCTTGGAGAACATTTCCTGTTGGGTAGGCAGAGTCTTGCACAACACAAGGTAAAATATACCTGGATATGGCTGGAAATGAGCACTGCTGTAAGATTTCTGAGACATGTATGTGCTTAGCTTCAATAGCAGTAATTAAAAACTTGAGAAGTTAACGAAGTTTAATGTAAAATCATCTTTATTAGGTGACTTTCTTTTTCTTATATCTTGGACAGCTGAACACTATTGATTTATTACTATGATCTTTCAAAACTTATGCCACAAGTCAGAGTTACATTTTCCATCCAGTGATTCTGAGACTAAAAGAAGGTGCATATTTCCCCCCCATATTTCACTAGATCCAAATTAGCTTTTAAGTGAACCTCCATTTACCTCAGCATATAGATATCAAAGAATCATATTAATGTTCTTACAGCATGGCCTGTCTCAGTCTTGATCATATTTTCATCTATGGTTCTCTGGCAGCAGCTTGCCACTTAATTAAAACAATCAAGATATCATAAGAGGACAGAAAATTGCACAAGGCTTTCAAGAAACCCAAACCCAAACCCATAAAAATTCTGAGTTTAGCTGTTTTACCTCATGGCCTGACCTTCAAGGGAACCTCTGCTGAGTGCTGGTGATCAGCAGCAATGCATTTCCCTCTCTAATCAGCTGGCCAAAGCAGCAGGCCTCACGTACTTACTTGAAGGGCTTCTCGCCGGTGTGCGTCCGGATGTGGTTGTTGAGCGTCGTGGCGCCGGCGAAGGCGCGCCCGCAGTAGCCACACTTGAAGGGCCGGTCGCTGGAGTGCGTCACCACGTGGTTCCTCAGCTCCGAGGGCTGGGAGAAGGACTGGGAGCAGTGACCACACTGGTAGGGCCTGCAAGGGGAAAGACAAACAGCCATCACTGCTTTCTGTCGGCACGAGCAGGAAACCGTACCGGAGAGAGCTCCGGATCTTCCCAGCAACTTCAAGAGAGAACCACTTCTCTGGGCCTTTCTTGGGAAACACATACCCCAAACTTCACAATCTCTTTAAAAAACACGAAATTTTTGGGCAGGAATTAACTGAGAGTCTTATGAGGCCCACAAACCATAATTCAGCAAACTAGTGAGCCTGCACTGCATATCATATGCCTGCCTTACTTTTCTCAAATTCAACATGGTACTCCTTAGTAAAAAAAAATCCACACATATCAGAGCTGAGGGACTCATGAAACCCTCTGTCTATTGGTGCCAGCTACAGTCTTACTCACAAAAGCATGTCTGACTGTTTTGTGTATATCCTAGCTGTATTCTGTGGCTGTACACAACTAAACTCCTCACATTGCTGTGGAGGTTTTCAGAGATCACCTATTTCAATAAGACACTTGGAAAAAATGACCACTATATTACACTTGTCTTTCTGTTTTCTTAGTTCTGTTGAAAACATTTACATTTTATTAACATTTTTTGCCCATCCAGATTGAAAATGCCTTTTTCAGGGATCTTGAAAGGAAACTCAGAACTCAGGTTTTCAACAACACATTTTGTTAAAAGTAAACATGATAAACAAACACACAAAACTGACCGATTTGTTACAAATTCAGAATCATAACAAGAGACTGCAAACACAGAGAAAAAAGGATACAAGACAGCAATGTGAGACTGGTCTGCTGAAATGCTAAATAAAATAGCATGCCAAGAAAACATGTCTATATATTTCTCTTTGGTAAAAGTGGCTTAATATCAACATCCTACAGGGCTTTTTTTCCTATTCACATTTGTTTTAAGTTAGTGGCAGAGTCCTAAATGCTTATCAGACTTTTTGCTAAGAAAATTAAGATTTTTTTTTTCTGGAGGGGTAATAATGATTTTTACCCTACACAACATTTTAACTCTTGGTGTCTGCATTTCCAGAGCCGATGGCCAACACAACTTAATTGCTCTCTCTGTAATAAATGTATATGTTTAAATGGCTAGAAACCAAAACTAAAGGGAAATAGACAATGGTGACCAGGCATGTACAATTCAATTAAGTGCAAAATAAAGTGAACTATCTCATTTGTCAAGTGAACTGCTTAATTGTGGCTACTTGCATCACTGAACACAAATACTATTATTTTACAGTGCTTCAGAGCACTGAACCCTGATTGTAGAATTTTTTAGCTTGATTAATAGCTCAGTATTCATCAATAACTCAATAGCTTACAATTTTAATTACTTGCATTTGAAAATCTAACTACTCTCCAACAAGTTTGAAAGTAATACATAAAAGCTGTGGAAAGGTAATTTAGATGATGTGGCCCTTAAAAATACACAGATATATGTAAAATAATATTTCAAATAAACAAGCAAACAAACAAACAAACTGATTATCTGTTTCTCTTACTGGAAGACAAGTAGTAATATGTCCAGTTTTTACCTTTCTTGAAAAGGTGTTAATTTTAAAAAAGTCCAAAGTTAATTTTCACAGAAAATATTTATCAAATTTGGTATGAAACGTCACATGTTGGTAAAACACAGATAATTGGTGAATGCAGATTTACTTGTACGGATATTTTCAAATCAAACACTTTTAAGCAACATAATGCAATAATATATTCCATATCCAAGAAAAATTGATTTTTTTTAATAGTGAAGGAGACCATTAACATCTATTAGCCTCTGGTTATCTATTTTTAACAGCAACCACAAAAAATGATACAATGCTACGTAAAACCAATTAATCTTTTATTTTTTTAGCAGTCAATGTGATTAATTTAATGCAGTGAAAATTCACACTGTAACTTGTCTGTAACAGTCAAAATTTCAAACCAGATATAAGTGAACATTGTGATGCCAAACAATATGGGTTCATTGGCTCAAAATAAATGTCTTCTTTAAAAAGTACTCATAATATATTTCACTGCCTTATGCTCAAGAAAATAAGCCCTGTAAAAAATCACCTATTATTAAATCACTTTGACTGCATTTTTCTGAGTCATCTACATCTTGGGAGAGAAACTGTTAAAAAGGTTTCTCTTCTTTTTGCAGAGGATGCCTTATCCAGTTTATACCCAGATAATTCTAATTAATTTTAAAATGTGTAAATTTTTTAAGGCTTAGATACATGACACACATTAAGTAAAATTCGTTTTAAAAAGAGAACCTAAAAATGCATTCATTTACTGTAACATGTTAAAAATGTCCAGATTTGCACAACTGCAGATTTAAATATGCCAACTTCTGGCTACTTTTGGATACCACTACTTTTCAAAGAGTAAAAAAAAATTACATTCGATAAGTATGAAAGTTATCCTTCTGTTCTCTGGTAACCATTTTACTGTGCTCAGAAATTTTTTCTTGGAAGAAAATAAAATCAATATGTTATTTTTCAAAAAAAAAAAAAAAAAAAGAAAAAAGAAAGGGGGGCTGAAGGACTGAGCACGAGCAGTGCTCGGTTCAGTGAGTACATTGACATGGGCAGAGCACGCCTGCCTTTGATGTAGCAGTTACGTCTTCTGCCATCACTTCTGCCTGCACTGGGACAATGAATTAAGATGGTGACCACACTATAGCAGAGTTTTGTAGACAAGAAGGGACAGGGACAAAGTGACAGAAATGTTGGTCTTCATAGTCTGTACTTTTAAAAATCCACTGCTGAACTGAAAGCACTCCCAGCTCAGAAAAACACATTTCCTTGGAATAACCAATACATGTATTGTACTCTCTCGAGCTTCACAGTATCCATGTGAATCAAAATCTTACCAGATAGCAATTTCAAGTTAAGAACAGCTAAACTGATTACTGCAGTGTGTAGATGAGGATGATGTTCTGACAGCCATCAAAAGTAGTTCTAATGTTTTTTATTAAACACCTAGTTACATGGGGGCTTTTAGCACCTTTATTTTTAGTTTAAAGAAAGGAAATCTACTTACCAAGAAGAAAATTTTCCTGTTGGAAAAGTTACAGTGTTGGTATTAATCCCATGCATCATTGATAAGTTATCTAGGTTTGCTGACATGTAGAATCCATCAGCTTTTCCTAGAGACCCTAATCCTACAGTCTCTGACTACATGAAGGCCCATCATAGGAACACAGGCTATCTAAAGTGAAATTCTGAGAGCAATTCTAATGTAATAGTTTTCAGGTTTTGTGGTAATTTATACTTCAAGCTTTTCCAAGTTGTGCAAGATGTATTTTTCAAAATGAAAACACTAAGGAATAGATTTTGCTCTCTAAGCTAGACAATTTCTTGAATGATTTTGTTCATTAGTGATGTCTTTTCCTGTCTTAAAATATTCTTACTTTTGCAGCTGATATTTTTCTGTGTGAAACTACATCATGTATGTACAAAACTCATGCTGCCCCATAAGGCTTACTGAACCTCACCAAAGCTCATGCTTTGTGCAGGGGATGTAGAATCCTTAACATGCATAAAGTATGTTAAGAAAAAAATAATAGAAAAATCCATATGCTTTCATCTAGAATAGCTACTGATTTACAACTGTACTTTTAGACTGATTCTTTCTAGATTTTCATTTAGCAAAACTGACATAACTTTATTTGTCTTTTGCTATTCCTCTGCCAAAAGAATAATATTTTTTCAAATTCTGACTTACAAGTATATCTAAGCATTACAAATTTATTTTCTACATCATAAATTATTAGCTCTTTGAATTATTAGAATCTTGAAAAATCCAATTATTATTTTCCCCTGCATTTTCAAATTATGTCCTTTATGATGAATAGGTTTTTAGTGTGGCCTCTTCAGAAGTGAATTTGCTCTTTTCAAGGGGCATATGGAATTCTAGTGCAATTTTAAGAACAGAAATTGCTTGTAAGAGTGAGTTCCTGAATACTTGTAAGTTTGTCATTGAAACACTCTCAGCCCAGTGAGACAAAATAGCACAGCACTGTAATTCCATTGCCTTAGAAAGAGCTAGAAAAGCACCAGTTGAAAGGAGAGACTGGCATGTGATTGAAAGTGCTTTTCTCCCTGTTGAGGACTAAGAGGTAAAAACCCAAATGATCACAGAGCTATAGAATGGTCTGTGTTGAAAGGGGCCTTAAAGACCACCTTGTTCCCAACGCCCTGCTACAGGCAGGGACACCTTGCACTCAAGGCCCCATCCTATTTGGCCTTAATCATTCCCAGGACAGGGCATTGACAGCTTCAAGTCTGCCTCACTACCCTCACACTAAAGAATTTCTTTCTTATATCCAATCTAAATTTACCCTCTTGCAGTTTAAAGCTATTATCCCTTGTTCTACCACTAAAGGTCCTCACAAAAAGCCTCTCTCCAGGTTTCATGCACACCCCTTGGAAGGCTCATGTAAGGTGCTCCTGAGCCCTTCTCTTTTCCACACTGAACAGCTCAAATTCTCTCAACCTGTCTTCATCCCTCTAATGATCTTTGGGATTCTCCTCTGCACTCTCTCTACCAGATCCACATCCTCCCTTTGTTGAGATCCCCAGAGCTGGATGCAGTGCTCCAGGTGGAGCTTCACAAGAGTTGAATAGAGGGGGAGAATCACCTCCTGCCCATGCTGCTTTTGACACAGCCCAGGGCATGTTTGGCTCTCTGAGTTGTGAGTCCACATCTGGCTCATGTCCAACTTCTCATCCACCAACATCTCTGAGTCCTTCTCCTCAGGGATGTTCTCAGTCCATTCTCCTGTCAGCCTGTATTTATGCTTGGGATTGCCTTGAGAACTTGCTGAGCTTGCACTTGATCCCTCTGTCCCTGTCACCAACAAACACTGCTGTGCTAAATAGCATCAAATAGCAGGCTCTGAGGAACATCCCTGGTCTCTGCTTGGAGACTGAGCCATTCACCACAACTCTTTTGGGTGCAACTTTCCAGCCAATTCCTTATCCATTGAGAGATCTGACCATCAAATAAATCCATGTCCCTACAATTCAGAGACAAGGCTGCTGTGTGCAACACTTTGCACAGGTCCAGGAAGAATCTCAATCTCTATTCCTTATTCACCAGCTGTTGTAGAAGGCTACCAAGTTTGTCAGGCATGATTTGTTCTTAGTGTAATCATCTTGGCTGTCATCAGTCACCACGTTATTTTCCACGTGCCTTAACACAGTTGCCATGGCATCTGCTCCTTTCTCTTGCCGAGTACCAAGGTGAGACTCACTGCCCTGTAGTTCTCCAGGTCTTTCTTTTTAACAGTAGAGGTTATAATGTCCCTTTTCCAACCAGCAGGAACTTCACCAGACTGCCATGACCTCTCAAATATTACAGTGAGTGGCTCACCCATTTCATCCACCATTTCTCTCAGGAGATGCTTCTCACCAGGCCACATGGGCTTGTGCATCCTCAAGTTCTTTAGATGGTCTTCAGTCTGATCTTCCACTGCAGGCAGTTCTTCATTCTCCCAGTCCCTGGCTTTGTCTTCTGTGACATGGGTGGTGTGACTGGAACATTTTCCAGTGAAGTAACTGACTTAGCTCAGCTTTTTCCATGCCCCAGGTCACCAGACTTCCTGCTTCCTTTTAGAGAGGTCCCTCATTTTCCCTGGTCTTCCTTTTATCACCAATGCAACAGAAGCTTTAGTTGTCCTAGATGTCCCTACCCACATTTAATCCTATCAGGGATTAAATCCCTTTCCTGAAGGGATTCCTGACTGCTTAGATAATCTGTCTGTCTATCTCCCAGACTACCTGTCTGTGCTTACATCCTCCATAGGCTTCCTTTTTGTTTTTGAATTCATCCAGGAGTTCTCCATTCATCCACACAGGCCTCCTGGTGGTTTTGCCTGACTTCCTCTTTGCTCCTGAGCTTGGAACAGGTGATTGATCCCACAATCTCAAGGACTGAGACACAGGAGTCCCTTGAACCCACAACAGCGTTTGTCATTGTTATAGGGCCGAGGCTGCCACGCCACAGCCTCTACAAGAAACCCCAAAAGCAGGGCAGGTTGAAGTGGGACCAGTATGAGCTTTCAGGACCAGGCCTTCACACAATGCACAGCTTTAAGAGCACATCTGTAATCAGAGGAGTTAGGTCACCGTTATTCTCAAAGGAAGGTATTTTTGAGGAATGCCTTCTAGCAAGTGGAATTAAGGCTGGAGAACAAAGTGACAGCTGAGGATACTGCTAACTTGCACACAGAAACATTCCCAGCATCAGCAGAGCCATGGATGTCTACCTTCACTGCCCCTGGACTCCATGCCCCTGCTGCCTTGGTGTTCCCCTTAGGCAGCACAGCTGCTGTCCCGAGCACCTCAGGCATCATGCAGCAGCAGGGATGGTGGAGCTGGACCTGCTGGCAGTTCTGCAATCCTCTGTTACAAAGGCTTGTGAAGAAACCAGCAAAAGCAGAAAGCTCCAGCACACTTGGAGCATCTGCAAGCTCCTGAAGCTCTTGAGGAGAGTTGCTGCTCTGTATACCTGTTATTGTATTAGCTCTGAGTACTGGGCACTTGCAAACCTTTGTGAAAAGACTATGCAAGAACCAGCATTAAATTCAGTATGAAGTCTACTTTAACTGAGCAATACTCAATAAACACAAGTAGGCAATTCTTGCTCAAAACACGTATTTCTTCTAAGCCTGCTTTGGAGAGGTTCAAATCAATTGGTGGACTTGGGGAGAGCCTCAAGGTCAAAGACACAGAGCTTATAAAGAAAATATAAACACAAAATGGACTAAGCCATGATCTTAGATAAAAAAACATCTATTAAATTGGTAACTTCACCTTCCTGCTAAGAAAAACAAAACAAAACAAAACAAAACAAAACAAAACAAAACAAAACAAAACAAAACAAAACAAAACAAAACAAAACAAAACAAAACAAAACAAACTTACTATTTAATATTGAGGTGATACAGCAAAACATGAGTATAATAATATCTTTTGAGTAAAGGAGAATGTGAGTGCCAGATCACACCCATAATCTATCATCCATGAACACATTTATGGAGTGTGCTTTCCCTCAGATTCTCAGAGCTTGAATACCTGGCAATCAATGAGAATATGTCTCACACAGATGTACAGCTTGTACATGAAAATATGCCACACAGAACTTTTGAGAACTCTTGAGAAGCATTCTGCCATCCCTCAGCCCTAATGTTTCCTGAATCTAGTGATCACAGCAAGATGGAAGAGTGATGTTGTTAAAAAAGACTGTGGCATTATCAGAAAAGTGGTTACTGTTAAAAAAAACCAAAATCAACTTCTCTAAAAATTGTTCACTGTAATAAAGAGTTTTGATTACCCCTTGTTTGAGCCTTCCAAACAGGATTGTTGGGAATTTATGCAGCGGAAGGGAGGAAATGATAAAAAATATTTAATCCCTCCCAACAAAAGAAACAAAAAAATCACCACAAAAATAGATTTTTGACTCTTGCTTCCAGAAATATGTTCTCAAACTGCTTCTCTCTGGTAAAG
>VZRX01014420.1:118150-160650 GCA_013398075.1 Notiomystis cincta
TAGATTTCTAAGAGAAAACATGAGAATTAAATTTCAGTTGAAAGCTGGAATCAGCCAACCTTATTTAATATTAAAAAAAAAAACACAAATTAATATTTGGTAATATCTTAAATCATGCCAGTTGCTGTAGAGTTATGTTCTACTCTCTATGATCAATCAGAATGATTCCAATATTATATTATTACAAGACATTTAATGTATGTCAATTGAGGTCTTCCTAATCTACTCCTTTTTGTAGTATCTGAGAACCTAATTTCTAAGTAGAGTTACATCCATGGAGCTGTCAATCACAAGTTTCTAGACACAGAATACATCTTCTATGTCTCTTCAGTACCAGGAGCAATTTGAATACTATCATTTTTCCTCAATATACTCAGAGGAAGGAAATCCCTTTTTTGTTTTATTTTTTTTCAATTGTACTCCTAAAAGTCCACAGAAGCAGTGAAATCAGGGTACTGAAGAGCTAAGGAATACAGGCAGAACTTGTGCTGCTGACACTATGCCTGTGCAGAAGATAAGCAGAATGTAGACTCTGGGAGTTTAAGTGGGACTTAAGTCCTACACCAGTCTGCAGCTGGCTCCATGGTCAGAGATTAATTTCATCTGCTCATGTCAGTGTCTCTGTGGATGAAATTCTGGTTCATCTCACAGAAAAATAGCAAGAGACAATATTTACATATTTTAGCCATAATGCTTTTCTTCTCAAATAAAATTTTTGTAGTTGTCGGTTCCTGAAAGAAAAAATAATATTTCTGTATTGCACACTGCAGAGCATGACTTTCATCAGCAAATATTTCTGCCACTAACTAAATTTCTTTTAAACTTTTCTCAATCCCAACAGACTTGAAAACTGAAGATGGGAAAGGATGTTTATTTTTGACATTTTAATCCCTGCTGTTTTGCTGTTTAATTGCTGCATTATTCAGTATTTAAGTTGCTACAAGACACTAGTTTATCCTAGCAGTTCGTCCTGTTTAAGTACCCAAGTACAGGACCAAAAACATACATCTTATATGTAATTTATGGGCAGTCACAGGGTTACTTAAGACCAAAGTCAACGGGTCCATTATTGTTTTCTTCCACAACATAGATACATAGAGTTGCCAAAATGGATGCAAGCTCTAAGCAGGTCACACACACAAGCAATAAAACTGGAAAATGTGCCTGGATCACCCATTTCCATTAAAGACAAAGGTATCCAGCACTAGATTTTGTCTGTGTT
Organism: Notiomystis cincta; assembly: GCA_013398075.1. Classification (NCBI taxonomy): domain Eukaryota; kingdom Metazoa; phylum Chordata; class Aves; order Passeriformes; family Notiomystidae; genus Notiomystis; species Notiomystis cincta. The sequence goes on from VZRX01014420.1 coordinate 119,373, forward strand.
ATAAGTTGCATGCTTAGTTTTGTGAGGATTCCTAGCAAACTAAAAATAAAATTTTGAGAACAGGTAAAAGAATGGATGAAAATGGGGATGGTCAGGATGGGATTTATTGTCATTTCAGGGTACTTACATTCAGTTGGTATTTTAAAAAGCAGTTTTTTATGTTTAACCACAAGGATCTAACCTCTTAAATCAGCCAGCCAAAGCTTTTCTTAACATGCTTAGAAGTAATAGAACAAAGAATCAGCAACAGAGGCCCCATGGGCTTGTAAAGCATTACTCTTTTGGCAAATGAGTGTTTTGTGATAGGTCTGGTAACAGTGGGGAGAACCAAACAGACTTGTTTAAAATAGATCAATAAATCACTTATACAGAACAGTGATTCTAACCATACCATAATTTTGCACAATTTAAGTGCATCTCCTTATCTTAAATATACTACCACTTCCATCAAATGCCATAGAATCAGTGAATCATGGAATGGTTTCAGTTGGAAGAGACCTTAAAGATCATCTAGTTCCAACTCCCCTACCATGGGCAGGGGCACCACCAGAACAGATTCCTCAAAGCTCCATCCAGACTGGCATTGAACTTCCAGGGACAGAGCACTCTCTAAAATATTCTATGATATAGCTGATTAGGCATGAAAGAAGAATTATGGCTTAGACAGGTAGAAATGCAAGGAAGAACTTACAGTTTTCATCTTGTGCAATGCACTGGAGAGGGATTCCAAAGAAAGATGTGTAGCTGTCATTGTACCACACCAAGAGCTCAGTGCCCCTGGGGATATCAATACAAGCCCGGTAGAATATATTTGACCTAATCAAGAGAAAAAGAAAACATTGCAAAATTTAGGAATAGAGCATTCTCCTCTTGTTGTACATGGCATTACAGTAGAAAACCATTGTTTTGGAAGCATTTCTGCAGATAACTAAGTGAGTAACCTACTGATTGTCTTAAAACCAAATCTATCATTAGAGAAGGACTTTGTTCCTGTAATAAAGGCTAACAAAATCACAGGCAACTGGTATCTAACATATGTTTAACACTAAGGTTTCAGAAGGACCAAGATTCTATAAAAATACAGGTACTTTCCTGCGGTGTCTGTTTTGGGGGTGTTTAGAATGGTGCATTTTGCTTACACAGTAAGCAAAACGTCTGAGTGGTGTGCACAGATCAGCAAGTTCAGCCCTTTGAACAGCTTTGTATTCATCACCTAAACTAGAGTTAACATGTTTTAGGGTAAATAGACAACAGCTCTTTTATGTGAATAAGTTTATTTAGCAAGACCTTTGAAGTAGTCTGAATTGACTTTTCACGACAGTAATATACTATCAAAAGGGGGATCTATGGTTGTTGAGAAAAATGGACTTTGACTTAGGGGAAATAAAAAATTGGGATTAATCGGATCATGCAGAGGTAAAATCTTCCCCTATATGGAACATGAGGGCAGTACCAACGATTTATGTAGTATGTATAAATTAGTGTTACCATAAGTGTGATACCTCGTGGTTCCTGGGAGAAAAGGCTGGGTATTTCTAGACCTCTGAAGTGGGAATTGAGGGGGGAAAAAAACCTGAAAAATCCTAATGTCTTTAGCATAAAAACAAGAGCCTTATCCTGATCTTGCACTGATGTAAATAGCTTCAGAGTGATACTTCTGCAGTTAAGAGATTTACATGGCAGCAAAAACTATGTAAGATTAGAATCAGGCACAAGATAAAAGACAAATGTTATCAGTTTGCAGTGGCTTTTCCCTTACACTTCACATGGAACAGTAAAACACACTCCTGTGAGATGGATAGAAATTCAATATATACAAGAAGAACAGTCCACTCTTGCTGAAGGATTACATACCAAAGTGATACAGTCAAAGTACCAAGAAATGGTCATTTTTTATAACAGCTTATGTAAGGCAGAAAAACATCTATAGACCAAAAAAAAAAAAAAAAAAGAAGAAGTTAGGCCTCAACCAGTTTTCTGAGTGAAGAATTGCTACAAACATTATTCTGAAGTTCAAGATAAAAGTGTTTAGTGTTGGTAGACCTTAAATTTAGACTTTCTATAAAGAATTGGCTGTAGCAATGCAATTTGTTCCTTGTATAACACTGCAGACATAAGGAGAATCTTCTACCACATTTTTCATGGCAGTGAGATATGCACTTGTCAACATATTTTGTCACCGCAAAGTGGCTCTTGGCAACAGGATCATAAAGATCAATAAAAAAGTGCAGATTCTCAATATTTTACTAGCAGCTGCAAAAATTTCATTTATCTTGTTATTTTCCTCGCTTACTGCCACCCTGTCTCAGGAGGGCACTGCTAGCTAAGCAGAACGGTTTTCTTAGCCTTCTATGAATATCTGACAAAAACTCTCCCCTTTGTGTCTCCCCTTCATCTTCTCTCCTCCTCCTTCTCCTCCTCTTCTTCCCTCTCTCTTTCTTCCCAGAGCTATGCATTTAGTTAATTCTTTCCACTGTTACATAAAAATGAAAATCGGAGCCACGCTATAAATTACCGGCATCTCTTAACTTGAGAAAAATTGAGTCTACTTTGTACTTCACCCTTGTAACATTTCATCTCTCAGTTTGGCTTCCCCTAACATAAACACAGCAGCCCGGCAAATGAATGTGCTAAAACCAAATGACACACTTTGCTGCTGAAAGAGCAGAACTGTTTTTGAGCAATGGGTGGTCTGTGGGGCTTGGAGTAGGCAGGGAAAAAAAAGTGTAAGTGTACACCGTCCCTTACAAGTGTGCAGAGCTTCCAAAACTCGCAGAAATCTCTGCATGCTGAAGTACATCAAAGGGATTTTTCCCTTTTCGGATAATATTTCCTTTGCTGACATGTATTTAGTATTGTGGTTGGATGACTCATAAAGATAGCTTCATGGCGTCCCAACGCAGTTGAAGCAGAACACATGCCAACAAACATTATTGTCAGCCTCAAAATAAAAACAAAACGTTCAGCTAAGGGTCAATCAATCAAGAGCACTTTGAAGAAAATTCCATTTAGATATTACAAATCATAACAGAATGAATTTAAACCAGCTGACTTTCTGTGAGGAGGACGTCCATGTACAATAAAAATTAGGCTGGTTTTTCAGTGTCCAACTTTTCTATTTTCTTACACTTGGATGCAGTCACTGGTGATGGATGCCAGTTTTTTAAATTGTGTTTTTGTAGTTCATTTTATAAAGATCTGAAGTAATCGAAAACAGATCAACAGAGGGAACTCTAAGTAAAAACTCCATCATGAAAGGAGAGTTGTAAAATCCACTTAATATTGACAGATGTGTAATGACTTTCTCATGTTCACTTTTCATTTAGTTTTGTCATCTATATGTACGCATATATTTTTTTTTCTTATTTATATATATATACGTGCACGCACACATCACCACATCAAGAAATAGTCCACAAGATACCTACAAAAATACTCTTTCATCACCACAATCTTTATTCATTACCCAGTGTGTTTATTTAAAATCCTATGGCATTTTAGCTATAGATAGCAGATACTTAAGTATACAATAAAAGATTTGTAATGTATAAATAGGATTGTTATTTTTTTTAACAGCAGCATTATTTAGTCAACTGGCCAGAGAATAAAAAAAGTTGAAAATGCAATTGAACAATTTTACTATTGTTAAATTGGATCCCTATGGGATAATCAAACTTTATATATTTCATTTTAGCTTGCTTTTGTATGTTTTATTTTTAATTTTAAAGGTAGTTTAAATAAATTTAAGATTTTTCCTAAATAAAAGAAACTCTGCTCTCTAAAGCAACCAGCAAAAATCATTGCCCACTGCAACTGGCAAGCCTGGGGCATTCTTTGATGTGCTTCCTACCACATTTAATAAGGCCAAGCAGTCGCTTCTGATTCTAGGGCGAAAGGTTTGTTTATGGCTGAGATCATGTATTTGTGTAATGTGTTGTCTGGGTTTTCTGGGTTTGTTTGCAAGTACAAAGTAAAATGCACTATCATTTCTTTACCTTTTTCTCCACATTTTGACTTTCTCTAGCCAGCAAGGTAAGAGGCACAAGCACGGCACTCTTGGCTGGCAGGTGCGCTCAGCGAGAAAGCTCGAGACGCACACACACCTCGTGACTGACCCTCAGGATGCCTCTGGGTCCGCAGAACTCCTCTCCTGCCACTTTCCCCCCTCCCCTATCACATGCATCTCCATTAAGGGTGGAGGACTGCTTGTGTTGGCTTGCCTCTGATGAGACTATTTGAAAAGAGAGCAGAGAGCTCAGTGCAGCGTGGTGGTGACACAAGTGACACAGGGCTGCCCTCGCTCCCCGGAGCTTCGCGCCGCGCGCGCTGCCCCACGTGAGCACATCCTCAAAGCTCTGACAATGTCTTTGCCATCAAAGTGACAGTCACAGTCTGATCAAACATTTCCATTCTGTGTCACTGGGTGAATCAAAAAACACTTTACCTGTACTGAACCACTGTTAAGTTCTGCTCCCCACAGTGCCTTGCACATCGGATGTACCTCATCCAGCTTGACTTACTGGGTTCTCCACCATCGATAAAGTGCTGCAGTGTCCCATCTTGGTCATATATCTGGGGGAGATGTCACAAGGTCAAGTAGTTAGAACAAATCATCAGCAATCATTTTCACTGCTTTGCTGGTGTCTCTCTGTGGCTTTTCCAGGACTTTATTGCCATGAAGTTCGTCATCTGTGTACTGATACTCTTAGAAATATACATGAAAAAGCAGAAAAGTATTTTAGGGGATGCAAGTTTATCATGTTTCTCTTATCAGGCCAATCTTTTCATATTAAAAATATTTGTGGTGTCTCAAAGATGTGACCATGTTTCCCAAAGAATATTTAACCTATTTTGACAAGCTGGCCTTAAATAATGAACTGCCAGATAAACAAGAAAATCTGGATGTAAAGTGTGCATTAAAACGGCTGGGACATCTGAGCAAGGGGCAGTAGTAATTCCTAAATAAGGATCCCTCCTTTCACATCTCAGTTGCAGCAAGAACATTTACTTCAGCAGCCTCACATGATATGTTAGGGAGTTGTAGGATGCATAATATCAAAACAAATGAGACGAGAAGGAAAAACAGGGTTGATGATGCCTTTAGGAGCTCCCTTGAGACATACGATTTTTTGAAGCACTAACTGAGAAACCAGTCCTTAGGGAATCATTGTTTTCCTAAACATGACATCCCTGCAAAGGACATGAGAGCCAGTTATGGTGATTTTTAAGAAGTCAGTATTATGCTTCTATTCAGAAGTGGAAGCTCTCTCTGAAGTCAAGAATAGAGTTGCTCTGAAAGATCTGAAATGAAAAGATAAATGTACTATGCATACCTGCCCTCCTGACTGTTTAGAAAATGTTATCTGGGTAGGTCTAACCCTAGTAAAAGCATGTGATCTCACAAGATTTTTACTTGATACAAAATTACTCTGGCAAACTTCACAAATGCATCTGAACAATTAGGTGCCTACCTGAAGTAAATCTCATTTTCATGCCTTTAGCCCCTCTATGAACACCATTTGCCTTTAATAGCCATACCCCAAAAACATTATCCCTTTTGAAATCATATGAGCCTAAATGGATGTCTTCTTGAAAGTATTAATTCTGCTAACTAAAGAGAAAGCACATTTATTACATTGAATTGAACATTTCTAGTATATACAAATTAACAATCTTGAATGTCTATTTCAATATCAAGAGAATAATGTCAGAAATTATGTGACTATAATTCAATACTTCAGATTTTTTAAAAGACTGTTTCCTGCAGTTCACACAAAAATATACACAGGAATAAAAATCTAGTATTTTCTTCCACCAAAGGAGAGTCTCAAATTCAGGAACCAGCTTTGCTTTTGCTTTTGGCCAAGAGGGATGATGAGTAATCAGGAGGAATATGTCCATTGCAAGAGCATGAGAGACACAGAAATCAAGTGTCTACGGTGATCCTTGTCATTTGTTCCGGAGTGTCTGTGACAGGAACCAGGTGGAACCTGGCCAAATATTCCTGTGTTGGGTAAGCAAGATGCTACCCCAACGTGCACTGAGTGGAATAAAGTAAGAGAAATCAGGAGTCCTCAGAAGTAAACCTCCTGAAAATACTCCATTCTAGGATTAAGTTTATACTTACATATGGTAACATAAATACATCAGTAAGGACATGGATCAGTAAGGACCTATTCTTATGCAAATATCTTAGTGTATGTTGAATATGTGAGCAAAATATACCAAACAATAAAAATCTGTGAAGAAATCAGAAAAGTTCTACAGGAAATCACCCTATAAAAAGCAAGAGAAGGAAAAATTAATGACTAACAGTACTTGGCTGGAACTGCTTTGGCAATATCTATGCAAACATTCTCAGCAGTATTTATTATCTATCCATTTACATGCTGCTTATTCACATAACAATATATGGTTAAACATGAGGCAGAAACAATTCCCATAAATAAAGAGCTGATAGCTTCCTAATCCCCAGATGATATGAAACAGGAAAGACAAAGAGGTCTGCCATAATCAGTTCTGACACTCATATCTTGACACACAGGGTCCTACCCACAACTTTGTGTAAATAGACAGTCACTAACTGATATGAAAAATTAAAATCCATCATAAAAATATAGGACTGGATCTTTCCTGGCCCTGGCCCTTGGTCTGGAATTGGAAGGACTGTGCTGTAAGACTATTTTCAAACACATTACTCTCATAAGTACTGATGCATCAAGTGACACTGTGCTCTTCTTTAAAGGGGGATATTTCTGACATTGCTGCATAGTCATAGTCTATCCAACAGTATTCTTAGCCTTATTCTTACAGGATTATAAGGAAGCAGAAGCCCTAAGCTTAGAAGGGAAATAACAATACTGTGCTGAATCTGTTTATTTGTCAAATTGCATAATATAGGCTAAAATCTGGGGGGAAAAAATAAACCAAAACAAAAGCGGATATGGTTATTTTTCATGTCACCATCATGCAAGAGTTCTTATTTTTACATTTATATAAATCAGGCAACCAATAAACATATAACTGCCTGAAGAAACCATTGTGAGGGAGCAAACCATAACCTTCCATAACAAAAAAAAGCAAACTTTCAGCACAAACTGTGAACACAGGCACTACAGTAAGCTATGGATATACATATTCCCCCACATCTCTTTACATATGCATGCATCCTTAAAGAGTCTTAATATCTATTACAGAAAATACTGCAGAAACCTGTGATAATCTGATGTTACTGCAATTCTTTGACTGTCTCACTAGATCATTACATCCATCTGCACTGGCATAATTTTTATCACATTGCAATAGCCTCATGGCAAAATAAAATACCATTTTTCCAAGTCCCTCCAGACACTGCATTTATTTTTTCTGTATCTCACATCAGTCACTGATCTAAGTAGTGGAAACACAATTAGTTGTTTCATTTTTCTACTTTGATTACACTTGGAAGTCTTACCTAAAGGTCTTACTGGACCTTTTCCTCTTCTGACACAAAGTACTTGATAATTGTTGGTTTTGCTGGGTTTTAAGGGTTTGGCTTTTTTGTGATTTCTGTTTGTTTGTTTTGTAATGGAATGAACTGGATTTGTGGAAGAGAGTGGAATTTGATAAAAGAGGACTTGCACTCACCTCTTTTGACATGCATTTTGTTCTCCCTCAGCATATAGTTGCCATATAGTTAATTAACTTCATAATAGGTTCTTGACTGTTTACAGATATTTTACTGGTATATTGCAGATCAAGAGACTCAGAACATGATACATAATTTTACCCTGTGAATTTCATCCTTTGACTTCAGAATACAACAGAAACTGCTTCATTTTCCAAGAAAGTAAGTCCAAAGCTTAGTCATCAGAACACAAGTTCTTCTCCTTTCGGTATTTTCTACTCCCTTTCTTGCAAACACCACTTTATTAAAAAATCAAGACATAAATAGAGATCAGATTCATCTTGCAATGGCATGCAAACATAAATTAAATATGAAGTATTTAATAGGATGTATTACTTGCTGGATTGGTTGCTGATAATTATTTAGAGGACATAGATACTGTTACTTTAATGACAATGATAAGAGTAATGCACAATGGCCATAATAACATAACTTCTAAAGCACACTGCATCTCACATAAGTGATGCTTTAAAATCTCTGAACAGCCATAACTAAGTAACATAAACAAGGACCATTTAAGATTTAAGCAGTATTAAAAGACAAGGCAGAGTGCTAAAGAGCCTTCTGAGAACCTTCAATTGCTTCAGTACTGATATAGTCAGTATTGCTCAGTTGGATCAATGGGATAAATCTAATTCCAATGCTAAAAACTGTTGCTCCAGTTTGTGGTATAGATGCCACAAAATTTTAGATTAAAGAAGTTCAAAGGTAACAGCACAGCTGCAGAGAAAGCCAAGTTATGAAGCAATTAAAAAAAATTCATGGACGTGACAGCAAGAGCAGAAATACTTTGTTGAAGTTCCTACCTCTAAATCTGCTGCTTTCCCTTGTTCTCTTTCCATGGTCTGTTAAAGAATTATGTCTGTAGAAATTATTCCTGCATTTTATTTTTCCATTTAGTCTTATAAGAAAGGTAATTATTTGAGTCTCATTTTCATTTCAGGCAGCCAGAAAATAGACTGATCCTCAAAATAGAGTTTTTCTTTGCACATATATTCATATTGTAAAAGTAGCTATTAGAGTATTTGTTTTATGTTGCCAGACATCAAAAGAGATGTGAAGAAAACCACAAAATATGCAATAATTCTTACCATTACTAGAGACTCTTGTATTTTGGTGTTCACTGCTATTCTCATTGATATAACAAGAATAAAAATCATAGAATTTTCAAATAATTTACTATGAATCTTCTCCTCTCAAAAGTTTTACTTTTGACTCCAATGGGAAGAGTTGAAATAGCAAAGATGCATCCAAAACTACTGGTAATATGATGAAAAACTTGTAACCAGGCTGACCAGTTAGATGTGGCAGCATCCATAGAAGTTACATTCTTTCTATAAGACAGTATGAACCTACAAGCCACTGGTACACTGAAGATTTTCTCTTTGCTGACTTGGACATCAGAACTCAATAATCTCTATATTAGGCAGATCTCACTACTGTGACACCTTGCTTTTGACATAAAATACCACAACATCTTCTAAAGGTGTCTATCCTAAACAAAAGTTGAAAACAATGCCAAAAAGGGTAATGGTTATTAGCCTGGCTATTTAGCTGACAGTCTGTAAAAGGTGTGCAATTATAGGATCATAGAATTGTTTAGGTTGCAAAAGACTTAAAATCATTGAGTCCAACCTTTAACCCAGCACTGCCAAGCCAAGCACTAAATGAAGTCCCTAAGTGCCACAGCTACACTTCTTTTAAATACCTCCAGGAATTGTGACCCTAGCACTTCCCTGACCAGCCTGTTCCAGTGCTTGACAACTCTCTTGGTGAAGAACTTTTCCCTAATATCCAAGCTAAACCTCCCCTGGCTCAGTCTGAGGCTGTTTACTCTTTTCCTGTCTCTTGGGAGAAAACTCCAACTTGCATGCTGCTAGAACCTCCTTTCAGGCAGTTGTACAGAGCAAAAAGGTCCCACCCCACTCTCTTTTCCCTCCAGACTAAACACCCCCAGCTCCCTCAGCTGCTCCTCACAGGACTGGTGCTCCAGACCCCTCCCCAGCTCCATTGCCCTTCTCTGGAGGTGCTGCAGCACCTCAATGTCCTTTTAGGAGTGAGGGGCTCAAACTGGACACAGGACTCGAGGTGTGGCCTCACCAGTGCCCAGTACAAGGGGACAATCTCTGCCCTGGTCCTGCTGGCCACTCTACTGTGGACACAGGCCAGGATGCCCTTGGCATTCTTGGCCACCTGTGCACAGCTGGCTCATGTTTTTCCATGACCAGAACCCAAACATCCTTTTTCACCAAGACATCTTTCCAGCCTCTCTGGCCCCAGCCCATTCCATCATGTAGAGTTGTTGTGACAGAACACTCAGGACCTGGTACTTGTCCTTGTTTGACCTCATAGAATTGGCCTCAGCCCATCAATCCAGCCTGCCCAAATCCCTCTGCAGAGCCTTTCCACTCTCCAGCAGATCAACACTCCTCTGTAAATTAGTGCTGTCTGCAGACTGACAGAGGGTGCACTGGGATCCCCACATCCATATCATGGATAAAGGCATTGAACAGGGATGTTCCCACCACTGAGCCTGGGGAGCAGCACTTATGACTGGCCATGAGCTGGGTTTAGCACCACTCACCTCTACTCTCTGGACACAGCCAGCTTCAGTTTTTCANAGCACTAAATGAAGTCCCTAAGTGCCACAGCTACACTTCTTTTAAATACCTCCAGGAATTGTGACCCTAGCACTTCCCTGACCAGCCTGTTCCAGTGCTTGACAACTCTCTTGGTGAAGAACTTTTCCCTAATATCCAAGCTAAACCTCCCCTGGCTCAGTCTGAGGCTGTTTACTCTTTTCCTGTCTCTTGGGAGAAAACTCCAACTTGCATGCTGCTAGAACCTCCTTTCAGGCAGTTGTACAGAGCAAAAAGGTCCCACCCCACTCTCTTTTCCCTCCAGACTAAACACCCCCAGCTCCCTCAGCTGCTCCTCACAGGACTGGTGCTCCAGACCCCTCCCCAGCTCCATTGCCCTTCTCTGGAGGTGCTGCAGCACCTCAATGTCCTTTTAGGAGTGAGGGGCTCAAACTGGACACAGGACTCGAGGTGTGGCCTCACCAGTGCCCAGTACAAGGGGACAATCTCTGCCCTGGTCCTGCTGGCCACTCTACTGTGGACACAGGCCAGGATGCCCTTGGCATTCTTGGCCACCTGTGCACAGCTGGCTCATGTTTTTCCATGACCAGAACCCAAACATCCTTTTTCACCAAGACATCTTTCCAGCCTCTCTGGCCCCAGCCCATTCCATCATGTAGAGTTGTTGTGACAGAACACTCAGGACCTGGTACTTGTCCTTGTTTGACCTCATAGAATTGGCCTCAGCCCATCAATCCAGCCTGCCCAAATCCCTCTGCAGAGCCTTTCCACTCTCCAGCAGATCAACACTCCTCTGTAAATTAGTGCNCTGTCTGCATGATGGCACCCAAGATTATTTGTTCCATGACTTCCTCTGGCACCTAGATCATGCTTACAGGCCTGTTGTGCCCTGCATCCCTTCTTCCTGCACCTCTTGTAGGTGGGCTTCACATCTGCTGACCTCTGGTCAATCAATGAGCCATGGCCACTTATAAATGATTGAAAATGGCTCAGTGAATTCTTCCACCAGCTCCTCAAGGCTTGTGTCAACCCCATATGACCCCATAGACTTGTGTATGTCCAAATGGATTAGCAGGTCTCTTGCCATTTTTCTCTTTATTACAGGGGCTTCCTTCTGATTCCCACACCTGTCTTACAGCTCAGAGGATTGACTATTCAGAGAAGATCTGGCCTACCTATTAAAGACTGGGACAAAGAAGGCATTAAGTTCCTCAGCCTTTTCCTCATCTTTTGTCACTCTTTCCTCATGTATCCACCAAAGGAATTCTACTTGGCCCTCCTTAAGTTGCTACACAATTTATAGAAACTTTTTCTATTTTCTTTTACAGCAGGTAAGTTTTACTTGGGCTTTGGCCCTTCTAATTTTCTCCCTGCATAACCTCGTGACATCCTTGTAGTCCTCTGGAGTCACCTGCCTTTTCTTCCAAAGATCACAAACTGTCTTCTTTCCCCTAACTTCCAGCCAAAGTTCTCTGTTTGACCAGGCTAATCTTCTTCCCCAGCAATTCATCTTTTGGCTTATGGGGACAGCCTGCTCCTGTTCCTTTAACATTTCCTTCTTAAGGCACATCCAGCCTTCCTGGACTCCTTGCCATTCAAGACTGCCTCCCAAGGGACTCTATCAGCCAGCCCCCTAAACAGGCCAAAGTTTGCCCTCTGGAAGTCCAAGATGGCAGCTCAGCTGATCCTCCACCTTACATCTCTGAGATTTTAAAACTCAATCATTCTGTGATCATTGAACACCACATAATCCACAGACAACAGGTCCAGCATGGCACATTCTGTAGCTGACTCCCTCACCATCTATGTCAGGAAGGTATCTTCCACATGCTCTAGGATCATCCTGGATTTCTTCCCCTCTGCTGTGTTCTATTTTCAGCAAACATCAGCTAAATTGAGGTCTCCCATGAGAACAAGGGATGACAATCATGAGACTTCTCCTAGCTGCTTATAGCATATTTCACCTGCCTCTTCATCTTGGCTGCATGGTCTAAACCAGACTTCTACCAGAATATCTGCTATGTTGGCCACCTTCTTTGTTCTTACCCATAAACACTCAATCCTGTCATCACTATCATCTTCTTTTGAAGGAAACTGCCCTATCTTCATTTAATTTCTTTTTTTAATTAATTTTACAGCATTTCACTTATCCTCTGCAATAAACAAATACTGTAAATAAAGTTGAATACACGTATGCCTTCATAGATGGGGGAGGAGAGTGAAGTGGCATTACTGCTAGAAGAGAGCTCTATAGCCAACAGAACAAATGACAAGGAAGGTTACCTCTCCCATGAAGCTGAAGAAATAGCTGTCTCATTCCTGAAAAACCCTGAGACTCAGATAACTGAACAGTAAAATTCACTGATTTGACTTGCTTAAGGCTGTGATTGTTAAGTAAAATGCCAGTGAAGTCTAGAGTTTATTATGACATGTTCACATTATTTATGTTTATTTAGAGCTTCTAATCATGTCAAACTGAAAGCAAACTGGATTGTATGCATGACTTGATAACTTACTCATTTGGGTTGGATTGTGTGTAGTGTACTGGTGCCTAGCTGACTTTGAAATCTACACACTGTCAAAGGACCTCTTTACCAGAAAGTCTGAAATATTCAGAAGATGCTGCATGAACTGAGAGAAGACTAATAACAGAATTCCTTGAAAATATTATATTTAAGGAGCATAGTTTAGGCTGAAAAATCAAACTGGGTTCATACAGGTAACAAAAAGTGTTCAAAGAATGAATGCTTTCAGACTTTAAATGCCTTAATATTAGGAGCCAGGCATCTGCTTTAGACAGAATAAAATACCTTCTAAATATGTGTCTTCTTGTTACCCACTGAATGAGAAGGGTGATTAGAAACAATCATGAATGCAACCATCACTTTTTTCTCATTTCTTTCACTAACTTGATGACCAAGGATATTCAGCAACTTTCTAAGAACTTTTTAGTCTCACTGTAAAAAAGGAAAATGAAATATAATGGAACTCAGAGGCAAACTAAAATGCATGAAAAACTCTCCAAATACAGTTTAACTAAAAAGAAAAACTGATATTGATTTATGACAATGGTAATATTATATAATCATATCCTTTGCAAAGACCACATCTGAAAGATTGAAATATTGTGTAAATTACATTATATCTTTTAGGTTACCTATGCAGTGAACACACAAATTATTCCCAGCAAGAATAAAGAAAAGACTATTCATCACATTGTGATAAATCCAATTTTGATGCCTAATAAATATTATTGAATCTGTAATAATCAACTACACACATAAAACTGGTATGCAACAATAGTAGTATACATGTCATCAACCTCATTCTGCTATAAGTAGAAATGTTTGGATAGGTTCCCTGTTTAATTGCATGGTCATTATTTCAGAAAGACATTAGTTATAAATACTTCTCATACGTTCCACTGTTTCATGATAAGACTAATTGATTTGCTTTACCAGTTAAAGTATGCCTTCAGATTATTTATGGACAGATAGCAGAATCAAAATTATAAATAAGTTACAGATAACATTCAAGCTTTTTGTCTTAGGAGGAGATAAGAATGGTTTGGTTTATTATTATGTAGAAAATGAAAGCCAGTTACTATGGTCTTTATATCTATATGAAATAAATCCATGTCAATAAGTAGTTACTTTCTTTGAAGTGTTTCTATTTTTAAAATAATAATTGATGGTATCTCCTTGCCATGTAGAAAATACAACAGTCCATTCAAAGAATGATTTTTCTTTGTTGTAGTATTTGTATTACTTGTAATTTTTTATATTTAGAATTACCATCAGCTTTTCCAAAGCAATTAAAGAATAGAAATCTGAAATAAATGAGCAAAGAAGATATATCAGGAGGCCACGCTGGTTAAAGTCAACTTGAAATTTTTGTCCAACTGGATGCCACCCCTCTGTGAAAGTGCACAGAAATATATCCTGAAAGCCAGTGGTCTTCTTCAACTGTTCACAAAATTCAAGGCAATTTTCTAAAATTAGCCATATCTGATATGGAGCGTTCATCTTGTATTATGTACTAAATGCTTTTCTCTTTAATCTAGCAGGCATCATCTAGCAAATTTTATAAAAGAGAATACTTGCCAAATAATATTAAAAGCTATTTAGTTTTAATGTTTCTCAAAGGATTATGGCATATGAAACTATAAACATTGGTTTGAACTGTCTGTGCTAGGTGAAAGGCTTCATCTCTCACTTAGACCCCAGTCCAGCAAACACTTCTGCACATGTTGCAGTCCCATTGATCTCAATGGGACTACTCGTGTGTGAAATCAAGCATCTGTGTAAGCAGTTGGAGGACTGGGGCCTTATTCCAGAAAGTGTCATGAAAGCAATGCCCTGCTGATTATGTGGACTTCATAAAATTACTTTTTTTTAAGTCAAGTCTCAGTGGTTTGTTTTGACATTAGCCCGTGGAGGTCCTGGAATAGGAAAGAATTTCATGTAACACAACAGCATTACTCAACACCAGGGCCAATGAGAAGAAGACACAGCAGAAAAAAACCCACACACATGAAGCTGAAAACTTGCACACATGTAAATAGGTCTGTAGAGGACTAGTGCTCTTGCAGTATCCACTGACATCACAGGACCTTCCCTGTGAGTGGTTTTACACTCTCCTGACAGGTCCAGTGACAGGACAAAAAACCTGTGGTGCTCCAGCCATGAGTCGTTCTGCAATGGAGACATTTTTGTTTAACATTGACATTTTTACCCTACTCGCTCCCCTGCATTCCTGTGCAGCCCTGGTAGCAAGGGACCATGTGGAGGCAACAGAATGAAGTGGGTTTTCTCCAGTCTTTTCCATGTGGGACATGGAGCATGAAGAGAAAAAGTGTTACCAATCTAGGCTCACTATTCAGAGACCACGAAGGAAACCAGACTAAAAAGGGAAAGGTGGTTTAAAAACAGAGAGGCAGATATCAAAGCTGAAATAACCCAAAAAGAAGACTCTCACACCCATTGACTGGTAAATGCATATCCCAGTAAATATAACAGTCTACAAGTAAGGGCCCAATACTCAAAACTCTCATTCAACTGGAAAGAATCAATGAACTTGCTCAGTAATAAAGCTCCTTTATATAAAAATTATATTCTGAGCCAGAGAATCAAGACAGTTACAGTGATTCTTTTCTGCTCCCAGTGCCTGTGAAAACACTGTTTCCTTTGCAAGGTAATGACAGAGCTTTGGCCGTTTTCTTGCAGCTTCTCAAAATCATTAGATATCAAACAGTGAAATTAAAAAATGCTTGTTTTGTATTTTTTCATTCCTTCACACAACCAAATATTCCAGAAGGATTTTGGCAGATTTAATCACTCAACATCAAGCTAGACAAAAAATGCAGCTGAAACAAGTGAGCAGGTTGTCACCCACTCCTGGGGTGACTTACTGATGGCCCTATGACCTCAGAGAAATCACTCAAGAGCAAAAGAAATTCACAAATGGAAATCATTGTAATTTCCCCTGATTCTTAGATGTAAGAAGGAACAAAAGGACAGAAGGTCTATTTTTCAAACTTGAGTCCTACCTTGCTTGTAAGAGGAAGCTGATGGACCAAGAACACAACAGCTTTTCATCCCTCACTCCTATAAATTCTGTTAAGCGCTTTTTTCAAAACACTGTTCCAAACTGTGTTTTCATTGTTTTGTGCATGAATCAGCATTTCTAGAGAGGTAGCAGGCCTCAGACATAGAGTGCTTAGGGATATTCTCAGACATCCTGAAATATGGCACATAGAATACATGGCACAATTATCATTCTGTAATTTAAACTTGCTGGATTATGATTTTTTTTTGTTTCAGTTTGCAGAACTTGGGACTTCTCACTCTTTTCTTTACCTTTAGGATTTTTAAAGGCTCCAATGTCAAGTTCCTTTAAGCATTTTAAGAACTAGATTATAAAGGTACTTAACTTCCCAAGCACAGGGCTCCTAGAGACTCTAAGGGATCTGCAGGAAGGGTGTCAAGAGGATGGAGTCACTCTTCTTTGGTAGTGCCAAGCAAGAAGACGAGAGGCAGTGCTCAGAAACAGGAATCTCTATGAATATGAGGAAAAACTTAATCATGAGGGTAACTGACCATTAGACCAGGCTGCCCCAAGAGGTTACAGAGTCTCCTTCTCTGCAGATATTCAAAAGCTGTCTGAATACAATCCTGAGTAGCATGCTTTAAGAAACCCTTCTTGAACAGGGAGGTTGGACTACATGATTCCACTGGTCCTACCCAATCTGATTCTGTAGAGACATTCACAATCTTGTAGCAGAACTGGCAAAAACTCCTTTAGCAAGTTAGACCTAAAGCAACCACTGAAGTCAATGGGTCTCAAGTTTTAACTTATTCAGACACTTATGGACCATGCATACCTGTCTGCATTTTAGGCAGGTAAAAGATTACATAATTCACTCTAATTTTCTAAGAGTACTACTTGCTTTAAGACAAGGAATTCTTCAGTTTTCTTTGCGTGTAGCATAAGGAGCTACGGTCTCATTTAAGTAGGACAATTTAGGGTACTGTGGAACCACTAAAGTTAGAAAGAATCTCTGGAGATCACCTCATCAGCTCAGAAGATGGTGATGACTTCTACCACCCTCATTTTTAAATTCCTGACTCATTGCCTGTGGGCATTCTAAAAAAAGAAAAGAAAAAGCCAACAAAACTGAAAAAAATCCCAACCCTAATTCAGAAAGACACTACACGTGAACCAACCCTCTGAAAATAAAGGGTTTGTTACTGGACTAGGGCAATAGCAGTTACATTCATGTGTGTTAACTTAAGCTCCCACCATTGTTTCTGGTGGGTTCAAGTATTCCACCAAAGCCCTAGTGACTGTTCCTGAAGACGAGCAGTTATCCTTAAGTTCTGTGCATTACTTGTCAGCCCTGTCTGTATGTCTTAGATACTTTCCAGGATTTAAAATGCCACTAAACACCTCCATTCAGACACTCAAATTGCTCTGCAGATGCCTGGGTTTAGCTTCTGCCCTGAAAATGGTTTGTCACATGGCTTACAGCAAGTACTTAAAATCTGTGTCCTGATCCTGCGGCTGTAGAAAACAGGGATTTTGATAACATTTGCTTATCTTCACTCTGAGTTTGTAAGTAAATATGGATAGGGACTGTGTTTACAGTGTGTGTAGAACATCTATCGTAGCAGAGCACCCTTTTACAACTACAGTACAGACTTCACAGATAATTATTTCAATCCTTTTTTAAACTTCTCATTAAGGCTTACCATAAACGAGGAATTTCAGTAAAAATTACATACCTTAGAAAATATACTTGATTCCTTTGTGAGTTTTAAGTAATGAGGCACAGTGATATTTTTAGTTTGGAATATTTTGGAATGTCTGGAATGTCAAGTTCCCCAGATGATGATTAAAAGGTCAAGTAATAAAGTATATGATAAACTGTGCCTGAGATTCCTCATAAAACAAATGAGTAATGGCTGTACAAACTGTGTTGCCATGTTTTCATATCAAAAAATTCCTAGTCTATTATTCCTTCAAATTTGTTAAATTATAGGATTGTCAGGAAAACAGCACGGGAATGGCTAGTTTGCAGCTTCTTTGGGGCTAAAGTCAGAATCAGGAAGCAAATTAAAGGAGTGCAGTAAGGAGCAGTGCTGATGTTGCTAGTGGAAGTCATAGTGGAGAATGTGAAAAGGGTTTTTTTCTCTCCAGAGTGCAGGTCTGGCATTGGTAAGTATCATGTTAAGTTTCTTTAGAAGTGTGTTTGTTTCTGTGAGGATTATAACATTAGATTAGAACATTGCTTGAGACACAATCACAGGAGCCCTCCAGAGCTGTCAAGCATTTGGCATATCTCACTTATCTCTAAGGGTGGCAGGGGCCATCAATACAAAGTGGACCATCAATCAATATGGGGTCTTCTTCAGACATTGCCTGTCAGCTGATCAGAGGAAGGCTTTGGGGAATCAGCTTTCCATTATCAGGATTTGGTCTGTGATCAGAACAAGCCACTAAACCTTTTACTTTTCACTTGGCAAAAACATACACACTGGAAAAAAGTCCTGACAGTTCATTCATTTTGCTCCATCACTGGAGCCAGATGATGTTTGACTGGGGAGACCCACCCTCTTTGATGTTGTACTCTTTTGAGAGTGCCCTGCTGTGAAAAAAATTTTCTCCTTCCAAATTAAAGAGAAATATTTCTGTGTCCAGCTGTTAAATGTGACGTTTGCCATTTTTCAGTGCACTGGCTTTGTGCCATCTCACAGGCTGTGTTTCAAGCCTATCTTTTTCCTTTCCCCTTCTCAGCAGCAATATCCACAATGTGTTAGTGTCTCCAAACTCCTACATACATCAATACCAAAAGGGAAAATACAAGTAATACTGCATTTCTCTGAACTACAGCAGCAATATTTACATGTCTCTTCTGATTTTTTTTAATTAAAGCCAGCAATCCCTCATGCAATGAAGGATAAAACCCTTAAATATGATCTATGAAAAGCCGACTTCAGTTTCATTTTGATTGCAGTAGGCAAACCACGCCGAGGCAAAGCCTTAGTAGAAAACATTTACTGGCTAAATGAGTGTGGATATTACTAAAACTTGTTTCGTGTCCACATCAAAAAAATGGCACCCATTCAGCAGCCCTAGCTCTGTTTAAATTAAGACAAACTTCTCATGAAATCTTGAATAAATATTTAGGTTTATGTAATCAAGAAAATCTGTATCTTCTCTTATTTATTAAGTGTAATTTTCAGAGTTATAAAAACCACTGTCACAAACTGTGTATGCAGTAAATAAAGGGTGAACTCATCGTTACAACATTTTGCCTATCCATTGAGGTGGATTAAATGCAACAGGTTCCAAGTATTCTTCCATTCAAGGTCTCCATAATCCTTTTCATTTCCATGTTTGCTGATACAGAAATGGATCAATGTTTGACGGATTTTGGCAAGGTCAGTGTTAAGAACCTGTGTTTTGTGATTAATCTCAGACTATGACCAGCAAATCTGAATAACTGTTCATGTACTCATCACATCTTCATGCTGTGAAAATTAAAACCTGACTGAGAGCCTCAAAGGATGAGAATAGAAACACTTCATTTGGAAAATTACATGAATGGTAACAAAAACAAAGCACTTCCCCTTAAGGTATTCACTTTGCAAATCCATGCCAAGAAAGAGCATATTCAGACAGGTTTGATCTAGAAATAAGCAGTAAAGATGTTCTTAATCTGGACTACAAGTAAATCATCAACACAGTTTTTTTTAAGCTTAGAATGATACAAATTTACAAATAAATATAGATCAGCCTCTCTCCAAAAGGCTGGCAGAGAGCCAAGCTGAATTCTGCAGGGCTTCAGGCAGTTCTCAAAAGCTGTCTGGTATCTAACAAGGGCAGGACTGGGACTGGAGATGTCCAAGCAACACACAGATGCTGGCTGTAGCAGTGTTGGCAATTCAACAGCAGGCATGCTTCTTGTTCCTGGAGTGAATCAATCACTGCCACTCCTAAAATTGCAAAGCAGTACATATATACTCTATAAATGGTACATTTGGATCTCTGCACCATGCTGGTTCCATGACTCTGGTTCCAAAGAGGTTATATATTGTTATATGAATATAATTTATGCTACTGTGGTCCTTCTCTATCCTTATTTCTACACAGATTAAGAAATAATTTTCTTACTGATAATTCTTTCTCTTATTTAGCCAACCAAAGTTATCAAAATTTTCTCTACTTGAGTCTAGTCTTCCATCAGCCACTGTTTCATCATTTTCCTTTTTTCTGTCCCTCAGTCTATCAGGCAGCAGAAAAACACCCAAGAGAATTTCATTAGAGTGAAAATGAAGGACTGATTCCAATGTTGGTCTTTTTTTCTATTACTTTCTGCACTATTGTCTTTCACCTTAAGAGTATATACCTTACCTTTATCCTCCAAGCTTTTCTCAACTCTCCTCTCTGTGCCAAAATAATTTTCTGTAAAAGGGCAAATTTTGTCCCAAATAGGTATAAGTGAAAATGTATAGATGGCTTATATAGGCCAACACAGATGAAGCAGAACTATTTCAGAAATAGTAGTTTGAGCAGCCACTCTGCTGTCTTAAATGACCACTTTTTTACAAAGAAACTCCAGGCAGATGGAATAATTTGAAACCAATAGAACCAATGATTATAATCCATCTTGAATATTTTAACAGTAAATTGTTTTATGCAAACCAAGTTTTCTTTTTTCCTCAAGACTAAATTAAAAAATATTTAAATAGACCAATTATTTTGATCATTTTCCCACATCCTCAAAATTTAATACAAAGGGGAAAATAATAATAGCAAGGATGCCTGTAAAATTTTTTTGCTGTATCTGTGCAAAACCTCACAATGGTCATAAAGCAATAGCAATAACAAAATATTTTGGAGCAAGAGCTTTAGTTTGTTTTGTTTTGTTTTGTTTTTTATTTGGATTATTTCAAGATTTTATAAACTAGAGCGTAAAGTATCATTTTAAGCTTACTGTGCCTTGAAAATTAAAGGAATTTTGAACTGAGAAATACATTTTCTGTTTAGAAAATGTAAGAACTTCATATTTAGATAATTTTGAACTATTTTTCCCTAAGTTTTATTCATATAAAATTTCCATGAAACTGACAATATTTTTGCAAAAGGTGTTATTTACTGAGAATTCACTTGAAAACAAAAAATTGTTTCCTTGGGAAACTCCAACTATTTGTAACCAGCTATCTGTTGTACTGCAGTTAAAGAACACATAAAAACAGTCATGGCACCTAAGAGCTTGCAATCTGAAAGACACAGATAAGGCTAAATGAATTGAGAGACCCAGAAAATGTGATGAAAGTGAAACCTTTCTCCACTCCCTTCCAGTATCTTTCTCCCTCATGCACAATCACAAAAATTCTCTGCTTAAATATAAAAAGAATAATGGGGAGATCGACTCCACAGTTTTCCCAAGTGAAGCAGGAATTGCCAATATTCCCCTCTGACAGACAGGAAAGCTTTGGTTTCCCAGTGGGCTACAGATCTCTACCAGATCCCTCCTACTCCTGGGGAAAATAAACCCTGGATGTACCTGCAGGCAGGTTAAAATCTGAGCCCTTTCTTGGCCAGCTGGTATGCCCTGAGTGAAGTCAGATTTATATTATTCCAGGCATTTGAGGGCAAAGGGAAGACACACTAAAGAAAGGGCAGAGAAACTAAACTATGTAGAAAATAGGTATTTTTGCAAGGGGTTCCTCAAGAACCCCTTGGTGATAGTAAGCAAATGAGCCCTTATTCAGCTTCTTTTTAGTGCCTCACAGACTGTATACCTACTTTATGTTGTTGACTCTCCTAACTGATTTGACCACTATATTTGTAAGATGAGAGAATATTAAAAATAACTGTGAGCCAACTCCTAGCAATACACTCAGACTAACTATTTTCAAAGAATTTGATGAAGCTGTAATAAAAATCAATTTATCCACAGAAAGAAGCACTTCTTGTTCTCAAATGACAGATTTACGATTTCACGCAAGCATGAATATCCTAGAGCTCACCCTTTTTAATAAGGAGTCTTTTAAAAGACATAAAATATTTGTCCTAATGAAGTAATGGTTTCCTAAGGTTTTGCTTCTTTTCTGTACTGCCTACAGTTTTATGTCTTTGTTGAAATGTGTCACTTCTTAAATTATGATGTTTTCCTAAGTCTACTATATTCTTTTTCTAACCCACACTAAGAAAGCACAATTGTCAGACATTATGTTTTGAGGGCGAACTGACCTCCAACATATTGTGGATAACGTAAATTTAATATTTTATAGTTATTCTGAAAACATTCCTAAACTCAAAGTCCTTGGTTGCTTTGTCTCTTTAACTCACTCCACCTAACAACAGTAAACTAAAGAGGCCAATGTTTTCTGCAAAAAATCAGAGCAAAAGGTGATAGGCAAAGATGAAAAAGTACTTTAACTTTTAGGGAGTCACTGCTATTACAGAGTCACAGCCAACTTTAGATAAGACAGCCTCAAGAGCTGCTGCTATCCCAGGACTGTCATCTTAGCCTGTTCAAATTTGTCTAAAAATTCTCCAAGAAACTGGGAGTATAGGATGAGTGAGACAGGAGAGGTTAATGCACTGTGATTCTAGCCTCTGCTGACTCATTCTGTCAAAAAATACTGAGATTCATACAACAAAATATGATAGTATGTCACTGTGGTAGATTTTGCTTCTTTTTCTCAAACGCTTTTTATTCTCCAGTAGAGAGCAGAGAAGGATCTGAGTTACTCCAGGCTTCAAAGGAAAGACATTTATTTTGTCCAGATAAGTAAATTGTCTAGTAATCCCATGTGGCATCTGGATAGGAAATATATTATACTTACTAGAAAATTGAGCAAATCCTTGGAATCAAGGATGAATAAACAAACTGACTGAGAGGAAAAGACACTTACCAGAGTCTTAATAATGAGGTACATTCAGGAGCATTCCATACTTTAAAGGGTGGTTTTGCAGTGAGCACAACTAATGAAGCCTGGTTTTCATATGGATGTGTGTCTTTTGTCCCCAAAATCTTCACTGCTGTAACATCTGACACTGGTTCCAGTGTATGACACTGCCATGTAAATACTTTTCAGTTATCATGCATTTAGTACTGCTGCTATCACTGGAAGTTCAGCACACAAAGATCTAAATGTGCAGTGCAGTCTGTCACTGTGAGTGCAGGAGGAATGAGGTCCTGGGCAATGTGTAAGTAGAGAAAGCTGCAGTGGAGACTAAAATTGCTCACAAAATATCCAGTGGCTTTTACTCAACAGTGAGATATAGATTGGGTCACTGAGCTTTGCAGACTCCCAAAAGTTTTTTGTTTTCATGAAAGTATCCCAAAATTATTTAGTGACATCTGACCACTTCTAGATGTCACTCTGTGAAATGTGGAGTAGCAAGAAGGTGAAATCTGGTACCATGCAGGACAGAAAAGTCCTGGTTGCACAGTTGGCACATGCTCAACAAACCTCATGTTTTACCAATTGCACAGGCAATAGGTCCAGATTGCAGCTATTGTTTTCCCAAATCTCTGGAAATTTACGCTGCTGCATATTTGGAAAAGTACAGTTGCCATGACAATACCAAAAAGAGTGTGCCCTGTGTGCTTTTCATATTTGACTTCACTATATATACAGGATATCCTGTATTATACACACTGTCTGGCAGTTCTAAAAGATGAAAACTACATTTCCTGTTTTCTCCTTCTTTTTTTTCCCTACTCTTTCCACATTTCAGGAGATCTACCTTCTTACCTTGCATCAAATTCAGTGAAAATGCAGGAGGGATTATTGCATTCCTACCAGTATTGTTCTGACTGTTAATTAAATCCATTCCAATTGCTACAGGTAGATCATTAGCAATAACACAGTTCAATTTAGATACTTATCATACTCATCAAATTTAAATGTTATATTTTGTGACATTTTCTCAATCTAAAATGCGTTTTTTTAAAAAAAATGTTCACAATCAACAATCAGCAAAACAAACCCTCAGATTCTAATAGAGTTTTTAACACTGTAAATAAGACCTGAACAAGACCCAGATTTGTTCTACAATGAGCAGCTCTTAACACAAAATTGCATGGAAGTTCTACAGTGTCAAAAGGCATCACGCTCCACAATACAGAGCATCTGTATTTCAGTCTTTTAATGACAGTGTAAATCCTCTAAAAGTCAGTACAATAACAAGCAGCAAAGCAGATAGTTAGTAGATTTTTAAATTATAGTGGTGATGGGAGAAAAAGAGCAGGAAGACCTTACAACACTTATAACAAATGATTGCAGCACTTTTCACCTGTTATATTACAAAGATATGTATTGCAATTCCCATTTTACACCTGATGTAAACCATACCATTAACTTTGCAACTCTGCTTAAACAGTCTGTCAGCTTTAATATTACATCTACATATGCTGTTCACATAAATGAGAAAAAATTCCAAACCTCATCACATATGTCATTCACATACTGAATACAGTCAGTTCTGAGATTTGTATTGATTTAATATCCTTGAGAGTAAAAATAAACAGGACTCAAAAGATCCATCATGATGCAATTATCCAAAGTTTTCTTTTTAAAATGCATCTCTGCTTGGTTCCTGACAAAATAATTTTAACTGTAAATTTGCAAATTTCTCATTTATAAAACTGAACAGATCTGAGCTATAATAGTCAAAACTCAAATGTTTTATAAATACATTTTAAATATGGCATTAATATAAAAATCCTATATCATACAACCCAAGCAATTTAATATAACTTACTATGGCAATAACCAGGTCATTTAAAAAAAAAAATAGATAAACTCCATCATGTAACTTTGAACTTCTTCTGACCTTCTGATGGCTATGATTGGGAACAAATGTTACCCAATAAATACATTGGCAGCCTTTTATTTGCAAAAAAGAGGACAATTAATTTAAGCAGCCTTTGTTTTAGTAGATATGTCAGATGCATTGCACAGGAAGAGACATCAGTCTTTCATATATATCAGTTATAACCACAGATTTAAAATCTTACTGATTTAAGATCTTAAATCTTACTGATTTAAGAGTCAAAGTGACTGGGACTGGTACAGACAAGTCTGTTCTCTGGGTGTAAATTAGTTACCTAGGTCATGACAGCAGGGGATGTACTTACAGCTACTTACTGTGCCTTACTGAGAGTTTGCTATCCCATTGTAAGCTAATTTTTGCTGGAATTACATCACTTTTAAGACTGAAATAACTTCCCTGATTAAAATTATATGTCTTGTGTCTGCCCAGAGATGCAGAAATATCTTTGGATGCAATGCAATATGTTCTGAGTGACTTTGCCATAGGGGCACCTGAAAACAAATATTGGGGCACTATTGGTGATTTCCTTTGTTCAAGAGCAGTCCAAAATGAAGCCTCTCTACTCTCTTGAGGGTAGGATGCATTTCACACAGCAATAACCAGCTAGGGTTAAGTATATAACCTCACCCTCTTGCCCAATGTCCTTGTAGAGACAACAGAGAGAAACAGGCAACCTCAGAGGGCAACACATTGTAATCAAGATTAACTCCCTTAGACCAGGTCCTTCCTGATATCAAATGTTCCTGCCTGATGCTGTGAGCACAACCTGCTATAAATTGCCACACCCTAGAAGGGGACCCTAGTCTCTTACTGAGACTAATACTCAAAGAATTCAGCCATTTTTTGTACTGCTTTCACAGTGGTTGTTCTCTAATGCTCTTGAGGAAAAGGGTATAAACAATTTTTATCATCTTAACATTCAAGTGTGACTATTGTATCACATTTTTTACCAGAGAAACAGAAATACCTTCTCTATATAAATACAGTTATAAGTTAATGTATGGAATCATACCAATCTTAAAACAGCCACCATTATGACTATGAAAGCATACTATCAACCAATCTGGAGTTTAGGTTTTTAAATTTTTTTTCAGGATTCTTTCCAAAATATAGTTCTCTCTTTTTCCTTTTTAAAATTTTTTCTTACAGCAGTTTTTAAAAGAGCTGTGGTTTCAAAGGCTGCTGAAAGCTGCTTCCCTAAAATGACCTTTCCTACGCAGTAAATGATTACAGCAGGGCAAAAGGAAAAAAAGCAAAAGGAAAAAAATACATTTTTTGGTCATACTGCTCACAAAACTACTGTGTTGGTGAAGCTTTTCAGACACATGCTCAAAACTTAAATAAACAGACAAATAAATAGAAGTCCTCCTCTTCCAGTTAATTTTAATTTCAAGACTTGACAGGCTCAAGTCATTTTGTGGAAGCCTTGAGACAATATGTGGTGGCAAGAATATGAGAATGTCTGGAGCATGACAAGAATGGGACACCACTGCTTGAACTTCAGCAAAACCTTGAGGTTACAAATGGCAGCATAGAACAGTAAGGCCTGGTGAGTTATAACTATTTCAGCCTAATCAGATAAAGGAGGAAAAAGTCTTTACTCAAGACCAGAGGCTCCAGTTCCTCCACTGGGAGAAGGGCCTAGGGACGACAGAGTTTCCACATGGAAGATGCGGAGGCTCCAGAGGGTCCATCCCTCCACGTCAGAACCGAGCTGACCCGGGAGAGCAGGTCCCAGTAAAGCAGCTGTGGCTCCCCTGGGTGACCTTTTCTGTCCCAGGACACCAGGCCAGATCCCCCAGCAGACCCTGTGTAAACACAGCCCTGTCCCGTGGTGCACATGACTGTCTTCTGAGCTCTCCCAAGGCAGAAGACTTTGCTGACCATTTTCTTAACAGTGGATAAACCACTGCTGTCAAAACTGGGTCTTTGAGACACAAACCATACTCAGCCTCGTACAAAATAAAGTGCCAGCTCTGACTTGCAGCAAAGTCTAATTAAAAGACTTAATCAGAGAGAAAATCACCCTGATGCTTGCATTAGTGTCAACTAAGGGAACAGAAACTCAGGAGAGAGTACAGCGGATCTACACAGGCACTGAGAAAAATGATTGTGTGAAACTATGTAACAGTGTCATCTAGTGACTCTTGCCATAATCTTATTATCCAGACACTGCAACCATCTAGAGGGAAGGCCAGTTTTTACCCTGCTGAAGTGAGCTGTGCCCATACTCTCTACTGACACTTGGCATTCATCTGTGACGAGACTTCACAAGCAAACTGAGAGCATGCATACACAAATAGGACATTTACAAACAACTGGCTGGTGAGAGCACAGATATCCTTAACTCTGTGTGTGGAAATCCTAGTGGAATGCCAATGCTAGGCATGGTATAGGTCCTGTCTTGTGTCAGGGAAAGCATCTGTCAGGATGGTGCTGAAATACAGCCCCTGATTATACCACCTAGTGAGACTCCTTTGAACTCAGTCCTTCATGTAATCTGCAGGACACTTCACAAGGTCCTGCAGACCACCAGCGAGCCGTGGGCAGCACTTTAGTAGCCTGTGGTGAAAGTAGCCACAGCTACAAGCCAGCAACTTGGTTGTCTTCTTTTCCTTTGTAACATCTGACCCAACACCACGGATTACCCTGGGAGTGCTCGAGGCTGGGATGGATGGGGCCTTTGAGTGACCTGGTCTAGTGGGAGGTGTCCCTGCCCATGGCAGAGGGTTGGAAACAGAGGGTCTTTAAGGTCCCTCCAAATCCAATAACCATCCTATGATTATGCATCAATAACCAGAGACTAAATCCCTACCCATACTTCCTTATTTCTAAGCACATTCACTGAACTAATATGCCCAAAAGACCCATGAGAGCCCTTTAGTATGACACTAGAGAGTTGTTTCTTTGGTTTTTCCTTTTTATTTTTCATTCTACTTGCCTGAAAGTCTGCTTCCCACACAAGCAACCACATAACAAAGACCATTAATAAAAATGAAAAAGCTTAACTAATATATTGGATTCCTTCCTTTTTAGAGTTCTTCATAAAGTGCAATACTTGCCAAAGAATACAGTTAAAGGCATGAGCATTTTGTTATATTTCCATTATAATTAATTATACTGTCAGAAACCTTGTCCAAAGAGCATTCACTCTAACAAACCTGGAAAATCTGGAAAATGTAATGCAAGTGTGACACTTGTCTATAATTCATGCTCCAGTGTACTGGGATGTTAACCACAGTGCAACCTTTATTACTTGTTTGTAAATAAAAATAAAATAGAATAAATGCAATTTAAGAGAACTGGATTCTTTTGCAGAGACTTTAAATTTAGAGTCATATTCCCCTCCTTCCTTTGCTTTATACTGTACTGCTTAGTGCTTTAAATTATATATATCAAAACTAAATGTAGCATTCCAGAAAATTAAGAAAAAGGGTTGTCATAGGTTTGATAATTAGTTTTTCTTATCCTTCTGTAAGTTTAGTATTCGAAATTAAGTTTAACACACACCCCAAAAAATTATAAAAAAGAGTTTTCATCCAAGTTCAGATTTTCTTACTTGAGGTTTGTACTTACCACGCAGCTGAAACATCTTCAGCATCAGGTTAGGTACCATCATAATAACACCTCAGAACAACAGGCAAATTGGAACACCTTTTTCCTTCTTAGGGCACTTAAATCTTGCATTCAGTTTAATCACTAAGCTCTGCTCAGAGCCCTGATCACTAGTTTGGGCACTTTCAGAATCTCAAGCCTTGCTAAGCTGTGAATGCATCTTAGTGCATCACACCCAGGCACCCTGGAAGGATGCACCCAGGCTAGCAATACTGAAAACTCACCTGTACTGTGCCATAACTGCAGCTCATTCAGGAATAACTCAGCTCAACACCTCCTTGTAGAGGGTAGATATACCCCTAGTGACCAGAGGGCACAAACATCTGATCACCACACATCTGGTTTTGGTGGTGTCAGCTCAGCTCTCTCTGGACAAGCCTCTGTGCACAGCAATCTCACAACTACCTCTAAATGGTTCATTGCTGGCAATCCAACAGAAAATAAATTTAAAAGCCAAAACGTGGAACAGGGGAAAGAGAGAGGAAAATGTTTACAGTAATGCTTTTAGAGCAAGGTTAAGTCGAGTGGAAGGAATAAAGAGGAAGAAAGAAGGTTCCAGATATGTGAAGGAGTCTCTTGGCGTTCATTTTGAAACAAAGTTATAAGCACTTTGCCTTGCCAGAAAAGTCTTAGAAATCTACAACAAAAAAAGAAGGAAAGGAAAAATCCTAGCAGTATTTCAGCTCAAAAAAAGTCTTGAAACTGCTTTCTGTACTATGAATAACAGAATAGGCTGCTCTGTTTCCTTTCCCAGACCTGATCCAAGGAGCAGCTTACTGGGGGACCCCAGGGCCCAGGAATAAGCTGTAACCAAAGCTGAGCCAGCACAGCCTTTAGGAAGAGGAACTCTCAAGATATCACGAGCTGTTCTCAGGTCCCTCTTCTCCAGGGGAGCAGGAGGACACTACCACTTCTTCAGCACAGCATCTCAGGACAGCTCATGTCCAGCTGTCACCTGGTGTTTCTCATCCGCAGCACTGCTGATCCCTCCTTTCTCACACTGCCTCGACCCATTTCTCCATTCCTTCTATGCCCCCTCCCTTTATCCATCCATTCTTTCTTTTTCACCTTCACACTGTCTTCTTTCTCAGGCTTTCCATCCCAGCTCCACTCTGCATCCCAAATATGGATAGATAGATAGAGATATTGATATTGATATAGGTATAGGGATATAGATTTCAATGTTCCCTTCTAAAACAGCGAAATATTTGTATACCTCAACCATTTGGCAACTTGCACATAACAAACATAAGAAAACACTATTCTTGTTGCCTTGAAACTCATCCTCTTTGTCTGCCCTCTTCCTCTTCTATGATTTCCTTTATGGCACCAAAATGACCATAAGATAGGTTTTTGTTGGGACATGAATTATATATTTTTCAGACAGGTGACTCCAAGGTGCTGAAAAAGCAAGCATTAAAAATTTGAGATGGAAAGAGATTCTTCTGCAGTAGTTTGGCTTAGTTTTTAGCCCAATTTATGAGAATAAAATCTAACAACAATGAAGTGAAGTTGAGAGAATGCTCTGAAATCCTTCAGCATGTGAGTTTGGGGTCTAATTTCACACAGGTAACACCCTCAGTACAGCTACATATGGAATTGCAAGGCATATCTGCGAGAACTACTAGACTGAAATGACTGAATTTCAAACAGTGCTTCTTCTTTGTGACTACAAGGAAAAATCAAACATATATGAATGATGTTCAAAGAAATAAAGCTAAATTTATAAAGCTAATTCTTAGAATATTTATAGCAAAGTTGTGCAAGGATCTGTATGTGCTGCATAGACTTCATAGTTAAAAAAATATATTTAATAAGTGACAAGACCAAATGAAAAATTTTATGTGGTACTGGATACCCACCCAAGTAGTTAAATCAATTCCTTTCTGCTTAATTTTGCTATTTGTTTTTCTATCTGAGCTGCCAATTTCCTAACATATTAGGGAAGAAGTAGGAAAGTCTTTTTGATTGATAACAAGTTCAGATTTTTGTGTCAGATCAGTAGAGATTTTTTTTTTCAAAGTAAGAATTTTGTATGTTGCTTTTACATTCTTAGACAATTATTCTACAAAAATTATTTAAATGCTCTTTTTTTAGCTGCTTTGACAGGAACACCAAAACAGTTCACATCACCCTTGACCTGCAGGGTGTACATCATCTTGTCAACATATAAACAAACACATGATGGGCTGTATTTTAATAGATTCTGTAAATATCAAGATCCAATTCATCAAAAGGTTTGCCAAAGTGACAGCTGTGGGGGTTGCAGTATGTGGTTGCATGTCCATTCAGCATTCTTGCAAGAGGATCACTGCGAGAAAACTCAGAGCTACTGTTGCTATTTCTTCCACATTTCTATTTCTCTGGAACTCTGGGTTAAGCTGCAGTCTGTATTTGCCACTTCATGCACAAGAGAAATATGCAGACTTCCGGGCAGAGCCACAGGGACAGCTCTTATAATAATCCCTCTCCTCTCTCCCCATCTTTATCAGACAGTTCCTCTGATGTGCTGCACTCTGTCATAAAAGGAGGATGAGAGGAATTTATAAGCACAGAAACTCTTACTTGGGAGAATGAACAGAACTCGGTTTTGATAAGGTTTACACAGACAAAGTAACTTTTCTTAGTTGGCTTCGAAGCTTTATGAATTTCAAAGCTAGAAGGGGCTGTTAGATCATCTGCTCCAGACTATACTTCATGCTTCAAGGCAACAACTTCTGTACAGGAAAAGGCACAGAAAAAAGGGAGAGGACGAGTCCATGATTGAGGACTGAGTGCCATGAGTACCTGGTGCCCCTATAATGCCAGGGAATTGTTAAGGCAGTTAATGCCCTGAGGCCCAGAGAAAGCCAGGACAGCCACACCTGAAGCTGTAGAGATGGTGACATGAGTGCAAGGACAGTGGCAATCAGCCTAGGGCACAAGTGTGCTGGCTGTGAAATGAAAGACTAACACCTCACATCACTGCCCCTGACACAAGTCCTTGCAGCAATTCTCAGCCTCCCAAAAAAACCACAGAGAAAGCAGAATCTACCTGAGCAGCTGAAGGAAGAAATTCTCAGAAGACAGACCAGTGAAAATGAGGTTCTTATACAAAGTACTACAGGGAAGATGCAGACAAGTCTTGCTCTCCTTGTGTACAGCCTGGGAGGCAAAGTAAAGGTTTTGGAGTTCACAGACCATGAAGGCAAAGGCTGAGATTGTTGCAACCAAAGATGCACAACTTGACACATCTAATGACCTTTTAAAAGTCAAAGGTGCCAGAATATTTTAGTAAGATATTCTTATGTTTTACTTCTAAACATATTTACCTTCCTCTTTTGAGATGCATTTCATCTAACTTCAGCCATGGTATTTTGTTTATCAAGTCTCATCCATTAAATAGAAAATCCCTTCTGCCAGGTTGGATTTCCTTTTGCATATGTAAGTGTCTAAACCAAGAAGTCAAATCAGCCCTAATCTCTTCCATAATGAAGGCAATACATCACATTCCATTAAGAACTATATTCAAAGGCTTTTTTTTTCCAGAAGCTGATCACCTCCACAGCCACCTCGTACTCTTTTACCACAGTGCTCTGGTTGTGGTCTCTAGACACAAGGTAACTTTTCAAAGATATTTCAGTCATATGATACTAGTCATATTATACAATTTATAGCTACCATGACCCATTGCTGGAGAGTTAAATGCTGTAATGCTCATGGGCAACCCAAACATAAATTCCTATGCTCATGCACAAAGACAACTTCTCTCTCCTCGGTCCCTGGTGCCTTTCCAACAGACTCCTCCAGGATGAAAAGTTTAAGAGACTGATGGATGAATTTAAAATATTTCTCTCTCTTTGAAACTCCTAGCATTTTAGGTTTTGCTTGAATGGAAAGTAACATTGGAGTCTTTTTACTAACAACCATGAAACATAGAATGAAAATGCCTAAAAATTCCTGCAGTCTGACAGCAGGGCAAAGCTCGGAAGTCCTGATTCTGGAAGCCACTTCATACTTTCTATAAGCTTCTCAACACCAGCAGCTCCCAAAAGAGTTGAAAATAATAGATGAAAACTCAGAATTTTGCAGCAATGTTGTGATATGAGCTAAAACACCCAAGCTTTCATTCATAGTATTTATAGTTTCCATGCTCTCAAGAGAAGAGTTTTCTAACCCAATTAGTTTTAGTTAGGCACAGCAACTGATTTTTGGTTTGCCTTAGTTTGGTTTAAATATTGAAGTTTACTTGGAGTTCTCAAGTCCTTAAAATGAAACCATTCTGCTTTCACCCATAAGATTTGTGAGCAGTTTGAGAAAATGTTAGAACTGATTTGGCCTGTGTGTATGTGCAAAACTGCCCTAATATAAAGCACACAATATGAGACCTCTTCTGGCATTTGCAACTGCATCACTTGCTCTTGATTTTAAGTTAACCCCACTGAGTAGCCCAGTCAGTGTTACAGGTAGCATAAATCATCTGCAGCTGTAAGTGGAAGATTTAAAATTATCTCTTGGTTTTCAGAAAGTCTAGTAAGGTGTTGGTCAAATAGTCACAATTTTTTTTCCCAACAGGCACAGAGCAGAGTCATGTCAGAAGATCCAGCTCCCTCTAATCATAATAAACAGTCTGGGCATGGTGGGGTTTCAGCCCATAAGACAATTACACTTGCAAGGATTGGCACCCTTGGCCATGGCCCTGTGCTAGCAGACACATTCCCACATGGCTGACAGCCCACAGCAAGTTTCTGTCTGGTCAGCTCAGACCAGAGACACAACAAGCTTGTGCCCAGATGTTCCTGCCCATGTGATATCACATTTCCTAGTACAGTGCTGAGGACGCTAAAAGATATCTAAGAAAACCTTGCATGCTCAAGTGTATTCATGAAGATATCTTTTATGGTACTTCCAAGTTTTGAAGTCTTGATCTAGACAAAATATTTAAATTTATCAGCAAGAGAATGGGAAAAGTCCAGACCAGAACATGTGTGTGAAAATAAGTAATTCTGAATGCTATAATTTTTTAATGTTTTGCCCATGACTTCCCGTGGGATACCCACAACATCACCAGACAGCACCAACACAAAAACTGAGCAATGGACCAGCAGTGCAACACTCATGAGACAAGTCTAGCCTGCTTTGTGAGAGAGTGCTAAAATTTCCTGTAGTCTTTGAAAACAAGGAGAAAGAATAGCAGTAATCTTGTACAAGACTCAGAGAAAGCCCTGGCTCTTTCTCCAAACCCATTGGTATCATGCTGCCCTGCTGTCCTGTTCTTCACCTTCTTCAGAGTTTTAGCAGCCTGTATCTGTCTGTTGTCCCAGTTTTTCCTGTGATCTAAAGGTCTGCTTTTTCAGCCTATATAGATACTTGAATCTGTTGAGAAAAAGATATCTAGCTCTCTGACTTTTACATTGAGACTTTCAAAGGGTGTGAAGGAGGGAGAACTTCAGTCAGACTTTCAGTCTGTGGCAGTCTAATCCTTGGATGCTGAACTACAAAGTCTTCCTGATACAGAAATTTCTCAACATTAATTCTGTTAGATATTTACCAGAGAAGTTAATATCAAGTTGCAATGAATGGCTATAGCATTATTTTAATAAAGCAATGGAATTAACTGTAGAAATATTAATGTACATCCAGACCAATTTTGCTCTTGAAAGACAAAACTTTTTTGCCACATTAAATGTCAGATGACAGCTAGAATGGATGGTCTCAACAGCAAGCTTACTGTTAATTCTTCAAATAAACCAAATCACAGTCCATATAGAAGGAACGTGCCAAAATGTTTGTTCCTTTTGTAGGAAGCCCTAAAATAAAAGGATATCACCAAAAATGTTTTTTATGTTAGATTTTTAGTAACAAATAATAAAATAAAGAAGAATTTAATAAAATTTTTAAGTAAAAAATTAGAAGTTGATAAAACAAAAGTAAGAAAAGTTAAAAATTAGTAAAACCAGACATGATGGTGGTCCATACCTGCACTAAGTAGTCTATAATCATAAGACAATGAATTGCCTTGTCTTAGCTATCACTGTAGCCAGCTGTTTTCTGTGCAGATGCAGCAGCAATGTTAAATTCTTGATGTACTTCATCCCTTAAGAGAGGAATGAAAGCCTAATGTGACAGAGGGAGGAGCATTCCCCCACCCTGCCTGCCAGCCAGCAGCTGGGCACGTGAGAGGAGCAGTGCTCAGCTCCAGACAGGGCAGGAGGCATCCTGCAAACTTCTTCAGGGGCTGTCCTTGCTGTTTCAGATTGTGATTGATAGCAGCCTGAGAGGCATTGCTAGCTACTTCTGATCATAAATACAGCCCCTGCAACACACAGGCCACGAGAAAAAGTGACCAGTGTAAAGTGTAATATGAACACCTGTGAGATTTCAGAAGGGATAAGTAATAATGTGGAAGAAATATGAATTAAGAATGAATTAATTAAGGAGAGTAAGACTCTACGAAAGCCTATAAAGTGATCCAAAATGTCAGTTACTGTATCTTTGGATGAGAGACCATCTGATTTTGCTTGGCAGCAAACTATAAAATTGCACACAAATTAGCCTTTCAAAAGTAAAGGAAAAACCAGTTTTGGACTATGAGGTAAAATTTATGCAACATTATTGCCTCTGGGTCATGTCACTTTTGTGTAATTTGGGCATGAAAATTAACATCTTATTGGATAAACAACAACTCACAAAGGTTAAGAAAAGAGACAGACAAATATGGTCTTTGGAGGAAAGGGAGGCTACAGACCTCAGCCTGACCTTCAGCCATCTTTTGTTGGGAATGGCAGACCCCAAGGTCAGACAGCTCCTCAGCCAGAGTTACAGCCTGAGCCCACCCAGGCTCAGAAACTCAGCCTGCTCGAGGGCAGGCTCTGCCATGTGGTGGGCGACAGACACCCCTGAGCCCAGGCTGGGTGGCTGCTGCTGAAGAGGCCCCACTGCCCAAAATTCACCAAACTCTAGGCTGAGGATGCATTACTACCACCCAGGTGAAACCAGAAAAGAGGTTAATATCCCTGAAATAACACAACCTCTTATTCCAAGTAACTTGAATGTGATCCTGGTTTGATCAGAATAGAGAATGAAATTCAGACGAGACAGCACCGATGCAGAGATTTGATCACCAATATGGTATCCATTTTTTTCCTAGAAATTTTCATGATTAATGTGTGGCCAATGTTCATCTTCATTTTGCTTATCTTTTTTGACAAAATTTTATCAGAAACTGAACTTTCTAAACTCGTTACCTGACTTTTGAACACGCTGAAAGATATCCAGCAAATTAAGCTCTACAGTGTTGGTCCATGAACAAGAGAAGAGATTCAGTGGAGTGAAAAGCTTTGGTCTCCACACAGAAACAAGACCTTGCACTTATCAGGAAGAAAAATGCCAGGATCAGGGCATGGTGTCTACCAACACACAGGCTTGGGTGCGTGGAAAAGAGAACACTGCTGAAAACACAGCTGAGGTCCCAGCCTGGTACACTTCAATAACACCCCCAAAGGGTTACAACAGCTTCAAGCAGAATTGCTAAGTTTGTGTAACTTTTTGTGCATTTCTGTTAGAACTGGTCAAA
This sequence comes from Notiomystis cincta, assembly GCA_013398075.1. NCBI lineage: Eukaryota > Metazoa > Chordata > Aves > Passeriformes > Notiomystidae > Notiomystis > Notiomystis cincta. The sequence continues at coordinate 155,164 of VZRX01014420.1, forward strand.
ACTTATCTGCAATCTACACTTTTGGATGAAAACCACACCCTTTTTAAAATTCGCCTTATTTTTTTCAGGAACCTATTAGTTTTGTGTAAGCATTGTGATGATATTTTTGCATTGGTTGAAAACAAACATATTTATGTCCATTAAATGTTAGTGTTTCTTCCTGAACTTTCCAAATGCATGCCATCTAGGAATCCTAGCCAACCAGTACACCAGTCATCCAGCCCTGAGATGGACAATGGCCTTGAGTCATGGATGAGAATCTTTCTTTTTTTAAGGCTTTTTTTTTTGTCAAATGTCAAATCTCAGAATGTTTGCTCAGAAAGACAAATAACTTTTTTTAGTGGCAGCTTTTGTTACTGCAGCTGTCACTGAAACCTTGTTGTTCACAATAAAATGAATTAACAAAAACCCAGGCTAAAATCTAGAATTCTCTCTTCACTTCTCCAATTGGAAATTAAGATGTGCTTTATTAGAAACTGATTATACAAATAAAAAAAACAATCTGAGTTCTCCTCATTTTTGTCTAAGTGGCTGAGCACTCTTTCATCTCCTTTTACTGGAGCAATGGAAATGGAGAGATTTCTATTCCTAGAAATAGGAACAGAAATAGAAACAGAAACTGAAATAGAAAGAGAAACAGAAACAGAAATAGATATAGAAATAGATAACAAAAATAGACTCTAGAAAAGAGAACACTTTAAATTTTTTTTTACTTAAATGGTGAGCTTTTTTTGCAAAATTATGGCCTAAAAATGGTCCCAGTCACCAATCCATACTGCTATAAAATTCCTTTCATAGATTGATGAAAACCAATACCCTGCTTTCCACAGTGAACGCTGACATGGCAACAGGCAAAAAGTACAGATAAAATACTTCAAAAGACAAAAGTAGTGACCTTTACAGAACTAGAAGATTAGTTTAGATAAAAACACTAGATTTTCTTACTTCATATGTGTTTAAGATGACACCTCACTTAATGTAGGATTACTAGTCTAGGACTGTAATACAGACCACAACTCTATTTGCAAATCCAGGGCTCCATCACAGGTGAACAACATGAAGAGCAGAGCCTTCCTATGGCCTCTATTTCATAGGAACTTGTAGTCATGACAAAAAGCACTTTTCTCTACTTTGTAGTTCCACAGATGAAATCAAAACATCTTTAGAAATACCCTTAGGTCAATAAATTTGCTTTCTTATACACCAGTAGGTCTCCACACAGAAAGTATCAGGTTGAATTACTGATAAAATACAGAGTTGTTTATGTACATCTTGCTAAATCCAGGCAACTAATAGGCAGTGTAGTACAAACAAGAAATTTATGAGCTACACATTTTTTGCAAGATAAAGAAAAAAAAGCTTTTCTTTGATTCTAATATTCATCTAACTAAACACAGTGCAGTACTAGACAACCACTGGCAGTGAAAACTTCCCTTTCTTCACAGCAAAATATTGTCTTTAGGTCAAAAGAATGGTCCCTTTACGTTCACGGCAGTATTGTTGCTGTATGGACAGCAGCAGACAATATGCAGGTGATTCTGACAAGCCCAAAGAGCCACTCACCTATCTTTGGGGAAAAAAAAAAGTAAGGATTGTGATTACACTGGTACTGTGTAATTCAGTCATGCCTGAAGACCTCCTTAAATCAAAGCTCCCAGTGACATCAATGGCTCTCTTGTCCAGACAAGGACTGATTAACCACTGCAGGACATCAGTCTTGGAAACTCAGGATATGCATGTGATACAAAATAGCTTTCTGCCAGCTACCACTGCGCCTCATGTGCAGTTTGCAAAGAGAATCTCCTGAAATCACCTGCATTTTATGGTTTTTACTAGGCACATTGCTTATATCCATGCAAGTAGAAGGCCCTGTGGTTTTGTGGTTGGTGGCTAGCATTTCGTGGCTTTATTGTATTGTTTTAATATAGGAAAACTTCTGGAGCATATTTGCTTTGTGACATAATGTCTTGATTGTGTCTTGCAGAACTAATTGACCCAAATCAAGTTACTGTACACTATGTCTATTGGTTAATTAGAACTTTAAGATGCAACAAATAAAACACGCTATTGACTTTTAAATCTTCAATCAAATAAATATTTACAGCTGCAATTTGCCAAAATTATTTACCTTTCAATAATGGATCACAAAAAGTATATGTGCTACAGATTCAAGTGAATGCCTTGGCTGTCAACAAACAAATTACAAACAGAAGGAAAAATAAGTGTTCCTGCTATCATTACAGACTATAAATAGCTGATGTGGTTCTACTTTAAAGATGTGTGATCTTCTACATTAGTAGACTTTTTCAATGCATAATTGACCTTGAGATGGAGAATAACCTCACAGTAGAGTGGCTTTTCTTTTAAAGAACAATGAGTATAGATATTAGAGGATGTGCCTGTTGTCAATGATCATTGCTGAAATCTGCCTATACCACACTGGGACAATCAATTTTGTAAATGATTGCAATAATCAAGGAAATTGCCTAATTTATAAATCCTGGCATACAGCATTTTAATGGATTTCTACATTTTAATGCTGATGCTTTCAAAGCCAAATGAATTGTTGTCCAAGCTGTCACTACACAAAATGATAAAAACATTCAGTCTTGCGGGTAACTACATCTCATGGATATTCAGACCATCAGGTACATAATCACTCATTAGTGAAACCTGTGATAGGTTCCAGTTACAAGCCAATGGCAAAAAAAGCCACAGTTTCCTTATGAAAAAGCCTTCTGGGAACTGAGGATGAAAAATGGTTGAGAATTACTGAAATAAGACACTAAAAACATTCCTAGCATCCTTTGTCCAGGTAAGACAACCCACTGCTCTACCCCTACCCCTATGTTTTTCCATAGCTAAAGGAAAAAAAAAAAAGAATAATCTAATTTCTGTAATTAATAGGCTGGTCTAACAACTTTTTGACCATGGATTCTGTCAGAACAGACATTGTTCAATTGGAAGGAGAACAAATGCAGGACATGATGCCACAGCTGTGGCTGGTGGGTAATTCCACTTAAGCACCCTCCAACTCACTCTCCACCCTCCAGCTGGTTCTGCAACTCGTACATGCATTGCTATTCTCAGTTAAACCTTAAGCAATTGATTTCAGCCAATAGTGGGCTGGCAGTGCTTTACTTACTGCTCAATCTCACTAACCTGACATTTATGGTGTACTGATTGGCCTATGTCAGTGGTGGTGGTTGTAAATTCACTTTGAAAAGCTTTGTGTTAACAGCCTTCAACCAGGCTCCGAGAGGAGTATGAGCAGGCGAGCTGACAATTGCTCGACCTCCTGCCCTTATTACAGTGAGTAAATCAGGCTTTGAGCCATTAGGCTGGAGCCCGAGGCCCACGCAAAAAGGATTGACATGACTAAAGGTCAACCTCTGTCACACATGTGTAACAATTTGGATAATGGAATTCTGTAACTTATCTGGAAAAGGTGCCAAGTGCGTGGAGGGAAGGTATAGCCTGGGCTGAATTCTCCAGCTTTTATGTTAAGCGATTTCTTAAAAGTCTGCACTTTAAAGTCCACGCACATTCGATGCCACGGAATCTGGGGGACCAAAACGCATAGAGCAGCGATGGAGGCGGTTCTGCAGAATATTGAGTGTCACCACCACCTGGAAAAGCACACAGCACTGTTTCATTTTGTCAAATCTATAATAAATACATTATTGGCATCAGGCACGCAACACATTTTGGACACTTGTATAGGTCGTTAAAGTACTACTGCTTTTATTTACCAGTTTTGAATCAAAAGTCTGTAGAAATAATTACCTTTTAATGGTATCATAAATTAATTGCAATTTCAGGCCTTACAAACTAGTGTCATCCAACAGTGGAAATTGCTTTTATAATTAATTTAATTAATTAAAAGGTCAAACGTTTCCGTAACACTGGTGCCTAGTCAGCAATGCAGAAAGGTAGTGGTCAAATAAGGACAGAATTGAGCTTTTATATTTATTTGTGTTCCACTTCAGTATTTTTGTGTATTACATAATGAAATCTCCAAGGTGAGATTATGTGCCATGGATAAACAGATAGTCCCTGCATGATCTAGCAATTTAGAAAATATTTTTTTTTCTGGGAATAGTCTGCGTCCAGACACGTGCATGTTCCGTGAAGTCCACAGAATTCCTGTTTTCAGTAACACTGTTAAAATTCTGGGGCTGTATCCAACTCCAAACACCAAAGTTTATTCCAAACTTCACTTTGTTCAATAGGAAGAGAATCTGTCCCCATGCCAAATTTGATTTATTTTGTAGCACACGTGCTTAGGCATACAATACCTACGTTGTGTAGATGGAAAGAATATTCCAAAAATATGGAGATATATGAAGATAATGCATGAAAAAGTCTTGTAAAAGTCACAGGTCTTCTAAAAGAAACATCAGGGTTTAGTTTAGCTTTTCTAAGAACAAAAATTATTAAATATAAAGTACCTTCCACTCTTGGGACCACAGTAACTTTTTATGGACCTTAAGAAAGGAGTTTGTAACTTATAGAAATTATCTGGGAAAATGGGTCAGTAAGTGGTCCAGAAACACTCATGATAGAGGTCTGCTTTGTAGGTGCTTAACACAATTTTCTTCTAAGGTACACAAATTAAGGAAGCTGTGGCCCTGAAAGTCTCCTTACTGAGTTTACGGCTTAGTGTGCTACTGACCACAACATTAGTGACATTTTCCCACAGTACAGGAACTTGAAATCCATGTAAAAATAAAAATCATTGGGCTTTTTCAGTGGAAAATAAATGTAAGGGTCATACATCACACAAAATCCTCAGAAATGGCAGAACAAGAAAATAACAGAATGGCACCAGCTGTTACTCTGAATAACTTAAGATACAATAGTAAAGTAACTAAGGAGGTTTTTCAAGACAAAATTACTTGAATTTCATGAATATGACAAATTTGAAACAGAGCTGACAAGCAGTCTGGAATACTAGATGACGGATTGCTGAGAAACATAATTTTCACTTTAATAGAACGACAGCATGCACATAATTCTATCCCCCAGTGCTTTTCTGTAACAGCAAATTTAGTCCAAAACTGCAGCCTTGAGGATCTGAATATGAATCTATCACCATAACTGGAACGAGTGCTCCATTGGAAGGGCAAGGCTTCTCTGTGCATATTAATTTGTTCAGAAATGTCCAGTACTGCTGCATGGGCCCTGGCCAGCAAGCATCCCAGCAAAATGCCTGTTCTTGGTGCAGATGAAGGCAAAGGTAATGTTTTCCTTTACTTCAGCTGAGAGGCAAGAAGGCCAGTAAGTACCCATATGGTACTTTATTAAGATGACGTGCACACTTTCTTGTGCCAGTTAATTCGGTGAGGGAGGGCGGGGGTGAGAAGGAAGCAGGGAGAGAGAGGGAATTTTTTTGGGGGGGAAATCAGTTACACAGGTTTAGCATTTGGTATTTACTAATGAGCACCCTGATACATAAATATATATAATAAATACATAATAAATATA
>VZRX01014425.1:0-11278 GCA_013398075.1 Notiomystis cincta
TATATAATGTTTGTTAAAAATTGGAGCAAAAACTTCTGATTGGGCAGAAGGGGAAAACTAAAATAAGTGCTTGTGGCAAGTTATTCATCTATGTCCCTGTTAGATCTCACTTGTAAATGGCAATTTGCAACTACATTATAGGTCATGCTGTGTGTGAGAGAGAAAACTGAAAGCAAGCTGCTAAGGAAACTGTTATGTGACTTACAAAATAGTATAACCAATTTCCCAAGAGTCAGTAGTTAGCTACAGTAAACAGATGAACCATGGCCTATCTTCTGTCAGAGAGTTATTTTCGAATAAATACGGGAGTACTCCATCTGTACAGAATAGCTAAAGGCAAGCCCACTGAGTAGGCACCTAAATACTAGAGGAATTAGGTTTTCCGAAACTTGCATTTAAAGTTATGTTCCTATCAATATATAAACCCAAATTTTTTTCTGATATGCTCTATATATTCAGTGTATATTCCCATAAGTAAAGAATTCTAGGAACCAGTGGCAATAATTATAGAAATGTTTATCTGAAGGCTTTGGGTTATTGTGTTTTTTGTTTGGTTTGGGGTTTTTTTTCCTCTTTTCTTCTGTTTTTGGTCTGAAAAAATAATTTTGAAAATATCCTTTTAATTTTAGTGCACAAGAGGGATCATTAATTGACATGGACAAATAGAATTCAGTGTTTAGGTAAAAATTAATGGTGTCTTTCATAATTTTCTTTTTTGCAATAACGATTCCTAAAATCATAATTCAAAGTGCAGGTTTACCCTTGATAGATGAAATTAATAATATCATTCATCCTTAATGTTTATTTGGAAAAAGGCGTGGTCTCTAAGGGCAGCTGAGACATGTAGGATATGCTGTCACAGTGAGAACAGTTGATCTTTGTTGAGGGTTCATATTCACAACACACCTGTCATCTAACATGTATTCTGAAATTCTCAAGAGCTGAGAAATCTTTATGCTATTTTACAAAGATTTCTTTAATAGAACTTTATGCCAGGTGATCCCATCTTAGAAGAAAACTTTATTTCAAATCAATATTAAATGATCTGAAAAAATGGGATGTTTTTAAGACTGCTGAGACTCACACTCATTCCTGAAGCAGCTACCATAATTTAGCCATATCTCAATCCATTTTACTCCAGATTATACCCTGGCCAAGTTTTAGAATATGTGAAAAACTTTTAAATTTGAGTTTGATGAGAAAATGTCACTATATAACATTCATGTACAGGTAGGGAGTCCTAGGCATCTTTTCGCTTTTTCTTGTTATGCAGATATTTTTGTGGAAACTCATGTACACACTGAAAAAAAATCAAGAAGACTTAGGATCCTTTGAAGGTTACCTAAGAAAAAACCCCAAAAAATTCCTTCATTAACTGTATCCATTCTCTGTATCCTTTCTCCTGCCAGCCCAAATCAATCAAAACCTGTCTGCAGAACAGGGTCATGACTACGTTTTAGAAATCGTTAGCAACACCTGAGATTTAGCCACAAGTAAATTAATAACAAATGAGGCTATTAATGAGTCTGTCTTGTACCCATACCTAAGTCCAGAGAACATCTAATACTGCTAATTTTCACACTGTTACATTCAAAACAAAAAAGAATAAAAAGAGCTCCTCAGAAACATAATGAATAGCCTAAAGATTGGTTTAGGAACTCATGTTTCTATGACCTGGATATCAGGTCCAAACCTCTTCTCATTTATTATAAGGGGCTAGAGATTACTAACAATTTAAATCTTCCTATCACATTTCTTCAGATCTCTGCAGAGCAGAGAAGTGGTAATAATAAAGACCTCAACTGACCACCCAAATATGAGATTTGGGTCTCTAATTTATCCCGGTGATAAATGCAAGGAAGGAGTGGTTACCCAGCTACATTATTTAGCTCCAGAAACTGAGCAAATATTTATAATAATTCTGAGAAATATTCCTCATTAGGAAGTGAGATATTCATGTGGTATATAAAATAAAACTTAAAAATATGGTCAAATCTGGATTAAAATTAATGCACAAGTACAGCTCCATACTTCTCCACTACTACTTGGCAAAAGAAACTATGGAATACAAATTCAACTTTTTGGGTGTCTGCTATGATATTTTGTTGCAAAAATGAGTGCCTGAAAAGAAACACTTTGATGTCTGCACTTTAAAAGGCTATTTCTTTTATTTCCAAACTATGAGGGAAGTTCCGATTTCTACATCAACTCCAACTTGAAATGTCATCTAAACTGTATGATAGCCATGGGAATATGCATGGAAGATAACAAGAAATATAAGTTTATTAAAGTAAGTACTTTTCCTTTTTTTGGGTGCTTATTACAGTAGTAATATATGGGCAGGATATTCTCTTTGTTTAGCTTTTTCTGGTGTATGATAATGGCTTTATACAACTTCTGTGATTTACAGAGAAAGAATTGACAGAATTATCAACTGAGTATTATAGCTCAAGGTTTTCCTGTTTCCTACAAAAGATGCTAACTTATTTTTCTACCTGACAGAGTATAGTCAAATCCCCAAAGAATTTTTTTCAAATATATATGCCATAACTTCTGTATTAATGATCATCATCTGAAGAAATGAAGAAAAAATTAGATTTTTTTCACTAAGCACGAACTTGTTAATTGTACTACTACAGAACGAATTCCTAATGTTGTGAATATATCCAATTTTTCAGTATAAATTTACTGAATTGTAAAATTTAAAAAAACACCCTTTTTCTCTATGTCTTTGAAAATGTAAAAATTTATCCATATAAGGGATATAATACTAAGGAGGAAGTTTTTAATATGGGATTTAGGCCTTGGGAGAGGAAAAAGAGTTTAGATCCATGTTTAGTTCTTAAGTGTCTCAGAGAAGTGACATCTTAATTTTGAGAATTATTCACATGAAAGTTTTACTTGTAGGCTAACACTCCTTTAAACATATTCAATGATAGGTAAAATAAAAATATTCTTTCAATGAAAAGATTCCCAAAGAAGAAGACGATTTGTTTTAAAAATCTATCTATATAGACTATGTCTAACATATTTCTTTTCCCTACTTACATTAAGCTTCTAAACACATAACCCAAACTAGAAGAATACATTAGTTATAAGCTTATGTGTTTGTAATACATGTGAAATAAAATTTATTCTCTACTGAGAAACATATTTGTAAAATTATCTTAATATAAGGTTCCAAATTCTAGAAGAGCAATTCAAAATACACACTTTTGGGTAAAGTAGAGAATCAGAGAATCCTTTAGGTCGGAAAAGACCTTTCAGACTGTCCAGAGCCCAACAATTAACTCCAAGCACTGCCAGGGTCAACACAAGCCTGTATCTTCCATTGACACATCTTTTAAAGACCTCCAGGAATGGTGACTTCACCATTTCTCTGGGCAACCTATTCCAGTACTTCACCCCTCTTTCCATGAAGAAATGTTTTTCTAATACCCAACCTAAACCTCATCTGGCAAAGCTTGAGGACATTTACTCTTGTCCCATTGCTTTTTACTTGGGAAAAGAGACAGAATTCCACCTGGCTAAAGCCTCCTTTCAAGTGGTTGTGGAGAACAATAAGTTTACCCTTGAGCCTCCTCTTCTCTTGGCTGAATAACCCCCAGTTCCCTCAGATGCTCCTCATAAGGCTTGTGCTCTAGACTCCTCAGCAGCATAGAATGTTGCAAATTTATCATTAATTTTAATTGAAATTTTCTATTCAACATTGGCATAAGAATGAAAAAAAAGTGTTAAAATGTCTGAATTCCTCTTTCTGGGCAACTCTCTGCCCTATGTACATATGGGGAATTCATTTGCTTATATCTTTGGAGTGTGAATTTTCTGAAGTTCATAGCCTCTCTCAGTTCTTGTGTGTGCTTTTAACATTAGATATGGGGTTCTGCCAAATTTGGTAGTGGAAGACTAATTAACACGTAAGCAGACTTCAGCAGAGCAGTCTTCAAAACTCAGTGATACATCTTAGAACAGGAGAAAACCTTTGCATTTATTTCAATTACATGATCAGTCCCAAGAGTGCCAAAGCTTTGCCTCAGTACAGTTCAAAAGATTTTATTTCAAGTATTAAAAAAGCCACTATCTTGAGGTGCCCCCTCGATGTTATTGTTGCTAACTGGAACTGAAAGTGAGCTACATCAAGGAAAAATTTTGACCTGGTTGGAATGATAGTTTCCTTATTACCTCCCATGGATTCTAAATCAACTAATCTTTAGCATCTGCTGTAAACATGCACAAAGTCATCACAAAACCATTCAGCTATGCTTCATGAGCTGTAACACCTCCCCACATTCTCTGTAGAGCAGATCCATAGAGCTCCAGTATTCCTAGCCCACAGTAACAGCAGGTGCTGCAAAGTTTCCACCGAGCTTGAGCGCCTTGTGTGAACATCAGACACTTGCAGGAGCTCTGCAATGTTCCTGGCATCTTGCCTTGACCTTCGTGATTTTGTGCTTTGCTCTCTGACTGTTGGTGGGATAGGAGAAGACAAGAACAAAGCTGCATACCTTTGCCTGGATTTCAGTCGTGAAAAGGATATTTATGCATGTTTGTCCTAATTTTGTCCCAATGTTTTCCATTGGACAGAAAAACCCCTTTGTTTCATACCGATGAAATAGAGATGATAGCTGGCATTGTTTTCCAGACAACCTATCCCATCACAAGTTTTCTAATGATGCTCAAACATGTCCATGTAAACACAATGTTCTGTTATTTACTAAATCTTCACATAGTCAGGTCATATTCAATATGTGCAATTTTATTTTGTATATTTTCATAGACCTTCAAATCTGGATTTATTTGCCTCTAGTCTTCTAATATTTGTCTTCCTTCCAGCTCACACTCTGATTAAAGGCGATATTATTTTCATTCTGAAGAAAGGAAGCAGTGGGAATCTCTTAACTTCTGACTCCCTACTTCTCTACACTAAACATAACAGGTTTCCCATGAATGCAGTTGTTTGTCTTTAGTCATCTTTTTAAGCTTTTTATATGCATCCAGTATACATATAAATTTTCTTGGATATTTCCTTCTTTGATTTTAAGAATACTGACGCTACTGCTACTTTCTCATTTCAGGACACTTTCAAGCAATTTTCTGATATTTCTTTAGTATTAATACAGCCGTTCCAACTTATAACTTTGACAGCATTATGAAAAGACATAGAGATGTCCTCTGCAGATGTAGAAGTTGATGGTCCTTTCTAAATTTTTAATAAAGGTTTCGAGAGTTATTTAGTTATCCTGCCTACATGTTTGCAAGATTTTGCTGGCTGTTATATTCTAGTCAAAGGCCTATTCATCATCTAACCTTTCTTTATTAATTTCCTTTCCTATTATATCAATAGAGTGCAGCTTCAGCTGTAATTATGTAAGTGCTAATAAATAAAAAATGCATACTTTCACATCTATTGAATATGAATACTTACATAACAGTCAATATTTCAGCCTTACAGCTTACATTTACTATATTCTTATGGTCATGTAACTGATAATCTTTCACTCACTAACACAATTCTTGCCCCCAGAATTACAGTACATTCACAATGCTATTAAACTACTAAGGTGGAAGACAAGAAGAGACACAAGATCCATCCAATATAATTGAAGGAGTAATAATGAATTGCATTCACAATGTGAAATAAAGGAAGGCCATAAGACATAAATATACTTGCTATTTTTCCTGATTTAGTTTGTGGCTTTTTGGTTGGTTTGTTTGTTTGTTTTTTTTGGTTGATTGGTTGGTTTGTTTTAGATGTTAGGCCAAGTTTCACATAGGAAGTGTGAAATAAACTGTATGGAATGATCTTAAAGAACCCTACTTACACACTGCACAGCATCCTGTGCACTCCTCAGGACCTGAACAGGCAGGGTACTCCTGACAGGTAAGTGGAGAAAAGCTAAAGTGTTGTTAGGGTCCTTACATCATTGGAAACTGTGACAATAAGACATCAGTCTTAAATACAGCTGAGCCTGACCAACAGTCCAGATCAACAGTTTGTTTGTTTCTATTCATCTTGCTGATCAGCACAGGAGCAGTATTAGTTTTTAAGGGACATCCATGAGATATGTGTTATAAGAGAGAGCTGGAACATTTTCCTTGACCCCAAATGAGCAGGCATAGGTTAGGTTTTATTCAATCCATTTCCAGAAATGTTCAGACCTGGAGCACTACAACATGAGAGTCACTTTGGTATTTATTCCTCAGAGGGTGCTATTCCCTAGTAAACCACTAGACAAATGGACCTAGATAACCATTAGACATGAAGGGCTCGTTAAAGTCACCATTCCCATGATCAAATATTGAAAATGTTGATAGCAAGTCTGCATCAACATGAAAAAGTGTAAGATCTATTTGTCACAGAAAAATATTGTTAAGATTTGTATCATGCACAGGGTATTTCTGTCCAAACTCATACCTCAAGTCACATCACCTTTAGTCAGGAGCTACTTTTTTGCAGAAAGAAATATAGATTAAAAAGAGAGAGAGTGCTGAAGCATTTGCAGATTCATATAGTGGAAAATTTGGCAGGCAACTTTTATACAGGATAAATTCTGATGATACCTTCAGAAGCATATAAGCCAAGAAAATGGTATTTGCACAAGAGATCCACAGAAAATTAATAGTATGTATGTTTGGAAATTCACATTATTCATATCTATGTCCAAAAAAAGTTTTCATTAAATTCTGGTTATAAAATCACTGAAGAGTAAAATAATTTATTATTTCCTTATCTTCCCTCTTCATTGCCCTGGTATTTAAGCAAGTTGTAAAGCCAAAACAAAAGTTATGTTTCTTCAAACAAAAGTAAATCAGAAAGGTACTAAATGTTAATAAAAGACTAAAAATATGTGCTTTTCCACATGGAATGTCTTTGTCAGCTGATGAGACACCACTACAGTTCTAGTTCTATTCAAAGCAATTGAAAATACACTCTTCAATCACTGTGAGAATAAAAGGTAATATTTCTATATTTAATGTGGCAGGAAACCTTGATTCTTCCAATTAAAATAATGAAAGACATGAAAGAAGTGGAAAGATTGAACGCCAACATAGTTGTGACTGTGGTTGAAAACAGGTGAATCTTTTCCAAAACCAAATTCAGACATTTAGCAAATTTCATGCAGACAGCATTCATTAAAGGCCTAAGTAAGTGCATCTACTATTTGAAGACTTAGAGTTACATAGTTAGGCAAAGGGAAATTATTCTCTACAAAAACCTTAACGACAACAATGATTTTGTTATCAGTAATGGCAACAAAGGTTATTTCAAAGGCATTGACTGGAAATATTCAAGGAGTCAACAAATGTAAAAGAGTTTACAGTAAACAAAAGAAGTGTAATAAAAATAGGACTGAGATAGGGAAAAACTTTTAATGTTATCTTCGGGAAGGTGGGTCTCACTTGTATATTTCTTAGAGACAACTGAAAAAAAATCCCGTTGTTTTAGTGAGGAAACTACTGAGACAACTATTATGTTAAAATATACTTTCAAAAATACACTGAAGTTTCTGAAGTTTCCAATATGCTTATACAACGTAAACTTTAAGACTAGGTGCAGTTCTTCAGGGAAATGCCCTAAGTGTGAAGATTTTAACACCTTCATTTCTTTGTCTGCAGAATATGCAGCATATTCTGAATTAAAGTGCGTTATTGTAGCTCATGCTTAATTTATATTTACTTAAGTAAAGCATACCCTAAAAGAGAAGGGGGTTTGGTATTGCTTGCAGGAGAGGAGAGGTTCGGAGAGGAGAGGAGAGGTTCGGAGAGGAGAGGTTCGGAGAGGAGAGGTTCGGAGAGGAGAGGTTCGGAGAGGAGAGGTTCAGAGAGGTTCGGAGAGGAGAGGAGAGGAGAGGTTCGGAGAGGTTCGGTTCGGAGAAGTTCGGAGAGNAGGAGTGGAGAGGAGAGGAGAGGAGAGGAGAGAGAAAAGAGAGGAACACTCTGTACAACCAGGGCTTCACAGGCTTTTGTAAGCACTCAAATTTTTTATCATACATTTCATATTTTCCTTGTTTTGATACCTACTCTTGTGCAAAAGAAGAAACCTATTGGTGTTTTTGGGTTGATTGGTTGGTTGGTTGGGTTTTTTGCACATAGGAGATTGATTTCAATAGCAAACTACAAGCTGTTCACCAGGTAACTGGGAAAATGAGTAGTCAGGGTGGCAAGAAAATCCAGAAAATTTTTAAAGGACTTACAAGCTTTTATTCCACCATTTCTTGCTAATCTTTAACACAAGGACCTAATATTAATCATAATTATTTTTTATGTCCTGTGTGCCCATAAGATCAGGAATTCAGGCTTCTGCAGAATTTTTTTGCAGACATCGTACAGGACAACAGGAAAGGTCTTCCTTCCTGCTTATTTACATAAACATAGAAAAACAGAGAGATGTGGAATTGGCTAAAAATTAGATTTCTGGGCTAGAAAACAGACACATAATAGCATTATAAGGTGCTTTTTTGTTCTTAGTTAAATAGTTTCACCTAAAGAACAGCTGCTTCCTCCAGTGGGACAAGACTGACACTGGAATTGCTCCAATGTAACCGATGTACATCTCTTTTCAAAAGAAGATGTAATTCATATCTGCCTACCTGGGCATTTTCAAGGGAAGATGGAGCATCTGGACGTTAAAATTGTGTTCACATTTGAGAAATGCCAAGAGTATGTAAACAGCTTGATGAAAGAACAGAGGGGAAAGTGGTAGAGTCTGCAGATACAATCAATCAGTTACATCTTCATAATATTTGCAAATAAATATGATGCATTCATAGCTCACATTATCTCAGTATCATAGAGAGAAAAATGGACAGGGTTAGTTGAAATTTTATATAAAGTTTGCAATATCTAAACCAAATTTCTGCTATGCTGAAAAACTATTTCAAAGCATGAAGATTTCTGATATTTGAGAATAAACTCAAAAGCACTGCAACTACAAGAACTAAGAAGTACTGTGCTACCTGTTCTGCTTGAAGTAGCTGTGATTTGAGGCAGCAGAACCAAGATTTAATAGGATGATTAATGGGAGTACAAACGGTGGGGAAAGTGAGGCATTAAGGTGGGCTGTAGAGGTGTGTGCCTGTGGGGAGCACTGGCTCAGCTGCCCACTTCCTTGCACCTGGAGACATGGGATCACCACAGCCATCCAGCATTGGATAGAGAGCCATCCCACAGCAAATGGCTCTGGCAGGGGATAGTGAGGAATCTCATAGGTCCTGAAGACTACAGATGTGACCATCTCCAGGAGAATGAAGAGTGAAGTAATCACTTTTCTTCTTCTTTGTGTTACTCATGAAAAAAAACCCAGTCATCAAGTGGAAAATGTAAAGCATGATTTATATATCAGAAAAGCACAAGGAAGCACTAAAAATATTCTCCAGAACTTAATCACAGAATCACAGAATTAATTAGGGTTAAGATCTCTGAGATCATCGAGTTCAAACTTTGACTGATCACCACCTTGCCAGATAGACCATGGCACTGTTTGCTCTGTCCAGTGGTTTCTTGAACACCTCCCTGGGCAGTCCATTCCAATGTATTACGACCCTTTCCATGAAGAAATTATCTTGAAGTCCAGCCTGTACCTCCACTGGTGCAGCTAGAGGATATGTCCTCTTGTCCTGTCACTTGTTGCCTGGGAGAAGAGGCTGGACCCCATCTCACTGCAACCGCCTTTCATGTAGAGAGAGATAAGGTCTCCTCAAAGTGTCTTTTTCTCTGGGAGAGGGAGGGTGCTTTTGGACAGTTGTATAGTTTAATATTCACTTTACTAGCATATTGAAGCTTAAAATTATTACCAAAAAAGACTTTATTCTGTAAAATATTAAGGGAATCAAAGAATCTTTAAAAGTTTAAATTATTTTTGGATTCTAGCATAGAGACCGTTTCCAGCTGCATGAAGTAAAGCCATTAGACCAATGTACCCCTGAACAAGGCACTACCACAGGGAAAAAGTTTAGATCCAGTTCTGGCAGAGTCCACAGATGTAGCATTATTTCTGATCTATACTTAGAATGACACACTGAAGAGTGGATAGCAATATTGTTGTAAAACTTAGTTTTACAACTGACTTTCCTGTTTATGAAACTGCCCTTAGCATTCACAGTGTGAAATGCGTTCTCCTATCCTGATCGATGAAATTATTGCAAATATATGTTTAAAAGGAATTTTCTACTAATTAGGGTTTTTTTCTACTAATTTAGTTTCAAGATAAACTCCTGGTTCTCATCACTGTTTTCTCTGTATAGTTAAAATTATCTTAATTTAGTAGCTCTGGAAAAATTGCTGATTCCCCTTCCCAATGCACTAATGTCAGCATGGGCACACTTTAATTCACATTTAATTTTAAGTGTCTGCTGAAATCTCATCAGGGTTGAAGAAACCTTGCCAAGATTTCCCAAAATTGCATTTTCTTATATTTGTAGCTGTTTTCCACATGATTTCCAAAGTTCCTTTCTTTCCAGAGTAACAGTTACTTAGCAAATATTCTCTTGTGATTGCTCTTACATGAGCTCTGTATAAAGAAATCAACAACAAACCACTGGACACTTCTAATTCAATAGGAACTTGCAGGCAAAATACAGTCAAGTTGTATTACAAAACCTATGGATATCTCCCTTGTGATAACTGAAAGGAATAGGCATGGAGCTGTGTCTCTGGGCAGAGGGACACACTGCACTTATTTTTGGAAGGAGAAGGAAGAGAGAGAGTAAGTTGGGGGAGTTTTCTTTACTGCTCATCTGGAAATTCATCACTTCATCTGGTTTCCTAACAACAGAATAGAGTGTTACATTCTTCAGAGCATTTCAAGTGGCCTCTATGTAATCAATACAAAATCACAATGTTAGAACAAGAGATGCATTTTAGGATAAATTTATCTCACATGGATTAATTCTGCTTGATCATCTGATAATGGGGCTGCTCTTGCTGGGAAAAAAAAAGCTTATATTTAGTTTTAAGTTGACATGACTCATACTAAAGTAAGAACTTTATCAAATATATTTACAGATTATAAAAATAGAAAAAAGGTTTTCGCGCCCTTCCTTTTTTTTTTTGAATCAGCAGAAAACCTTGTGTTCTCAGAATTCACTTTCTACTGCAAAATAACATCTTCATTGATTTAATAGGTTGTGAGAAAAATTTAGAGTAGAGTAGTAGTGGTTCTGCTCCAACTCATGGATGCAGTCATATAGCTGTCCCAGACAGGCAGGGTTCACATTCAACCTCTACCATAAATCTTTTGCCATAATACTGTTGTACTTACACTCCTGGTAAAAAAAAA
>VZRX01014425.1:11433-39017 GCA_013398075.1 Notiomystis cincta
GTGCACCCCCTGTAAAAAAAAAAAAAAAAAAAAAAAACAACCAAAGAAACACCAAGAAACCAAATCAACACTAAATATGTAAAAGAGTGAGTCTAACTCTCGATGCTTCCCTGTAAAATGTTCACATTTTTTACTCCTATCATGAATGGTGATACAAAAAATCTTCTAGGAAAAAGAGAGTTTTAATGTTTTCCTTAGAGAAAGCAATGGAAATTATACTAAATTTATGTTGCAGTTGCAGTTTAAATATTGGGATTGCAAACTATTAAATGTGTATAACCTGAACTGTACCATATACATGGGTTATCACCCTTTTGGGGTGCCAAAGTGTATCCTACACCAGATGTGTTCATGAACTAATAGAGCTGACTTCAGTAAGAGTTGCATGGATAGACCTTGAGTTAAAATTAAGGCTCTACCTGCTACAGGAGGAAAAAGTCTATGCAAAATAAGGACCTTAACATTTGAATAGATGTATTAAATTATTCCTCCAAAACAGTAAAATAATTACCAGAAAACTATATTTATGGTAATTGTGTCAATTGTGAATAGCCTCTCAGCAAAGATTGAAACAAGATTTAGCCTTCCTGACACGCATAGAGAACCACAACTTGAATGTACATAATGGAATATAGGAAAAAATTGAGTTCATTTACATACCAAAGGTGGCTACAAAGGCTTAGATTCATTGTGCCTTTGACAATTTGACTCCAGGCAAAGGTACAGAAATACTTTTGAAGTTGTGAGAACATGAGCACGTACAGGGAGTAGCAGGTCTTTACTCATTACATATTTGTAAAGGATTTTTTAAAACTATCTTTGAAGGTAGAAAGAGGAGACTTCTCCAGTGAGAAAGTTTTTCTATGCCTGGCATTTAATACTTTGCTTTCTTATGGTAAATGCCTTTGCATGGCACCAAGCAGAACTTTTAAACCAGATGCAAGATCATACTGTGCTCTCAGACTTATTCTAAAAGAAGGTCAAATCTGCCCCTGAACTCAAGTGAGGCTTATTCAAGACTTAAAGCCATTTTTCATCCTGATTTCTAAGGACAAAGCTCAGCATAGACTATGATTTTGAGCAAGTGAACTGATTTGAGGGACAGTATAACATAGGTGGGTTTTAGCATATGGATGATTTGGGATTAAAAAAAATATATATATCAGTACCTCCTACAGGTTTTTTTCTATCCAGCCTCCTCTACATTGCATGATCTGTTTTCTTAGCTCATCTCTTTTACTCAAAATATAATGAATTTAAAGAATAGCATAGCTGCATACAATGTGTTTTATCATGTTATTATTATGTTTTGCATTTAGAGGAAGGGGACAAAAAAAGTACCAGAGGCTATGAAGAAAAGGACAGAACATGGTTCACAAGAAGATCTGTCAGGAGTGTCTTCTGGTGGCATTTCTGCTACCTTTTTGTGTCACTGTCTCTACCATTAGCCAAAGATTTGGTAGCCATGTATTTGCTTCACAGTTCCCAAAATAGACTTTCTTACATAAATCAATTGTGCTGTAGGCTCATATTAGGAAAAAAGCCCAGAAGCTAAATCTTGTGGTCCCTTTTGACCACATGCAGCTTAAACACACTCCCACTCAGGAATCTGAAGTCTGAATGGTTTGTTCCAATGCACTAAAGCAAGACATACTATATAAGGGTACAGGGATAAGACTAAAACATTAAATATTCAAAAAACAATGTTTAAAGCTGACAAGAGATCATGACAGTGGGATCATATGGATAATAAGCACAGCTGGTAGTCCACAGCTTTAAGTTGTCTTTAGATGCAGTGACTTTACATCTTACTTATCTTGCTTATCTCTTTCATGTGCTGTATTAGCAATCTGATCTGTCAGTGTAAAGTAGCAAGGATACGAAGCCTGCCTGTCTCTGCAAGTTCTTTTTGACCACATTTTGATTTGGTTTTAAATCAGTAAAAAATGATGTTCCTCTTTTACACCTATCTGAAGATATTTCAATATTACTGCTCAACTATCCTCTTTTGTAAGACACACTAAAATGAGGCTGCAGTGGGGGAATATAAGCAGGAAATATAATTGTTGATGTCTTTTGAATCATAAACTAATTTTTCTATAAATGTCATTTAAAAAAAAGCCTCTTAAAATTAAAAATTAATTTTAAAAACCCCTGTGCTAAGGATCACACTTTCACAATACTACAATTTTACTTTAATATTTACAGAAATCACATTTATTTCAACAAAAATAAGCAATGATAAAGCCATTACAGTTGTGAAAAGAGTTAAAGAAATAACTGAATTGCTGGAAACCACTGGCTAAGCAGATGCAGTCAAATTAAAGCAGCCTTTTTTCAAGAGTATAGCCTGTTTGCAAATGCAAAGAATGTGTTCCTAATTTCAATTTATTTCACTATTTGAACTCAATTATTATCTTATCTACATCAAGGAGTAATAAAGGTTGGGTTTTTTTTAAAGTAGGAAATATTTTTTCTTTCCCTAGTCTTTGAATAAACCTTACATGAAAGAAAATGAGGTCTATCAGTTAAAAATTCTTGTAGGATGCAGAGGTCAGAACGTAAATTAGAAATAGCATTATATTTGTTTAATAAATCATTTAACTTATCAAAACAACTTATATTTAAAATGGACTTTTTCTATTTAACCAGCATGTAAATGTACACATATAAACAATTTTTAAATGCTGGGTTTGTACCATTTTAATTGAATTCCAATTTCCATCCTAATGAAGCTTGACAGAAACCACAAGTAAAAATGAAACCATTATCTAGCAAAAGAGAAATACACCATTTACCATTCTCTAGCATTAAAAAACCTTTAAAAAAACGAACATGAAAAGACTAAGAATCCAGATAAATGACTTCCAAAATATAGAATTTTTATTAGACAGATATTTAAGTTATCTTTCTCTCTAAAAGACACAAATTTAGTGATAAGGGCTGTATTCAGTTGCCATATTAATCTCTTTTGGGAAAAAAAAGATAGATGACGTTTGTAAAAACTTGAAAATTGTTTTTTTGAAATACACGTTTCTTGGTTGCTGATTTAAATCATGATTCAAATTGATGATCTAAATGTCTTTTCAATCATTTAGATATAAAACAATTCACCCTCTACTACTGTAATATGGTTTAAGCTGGCAAAATGAGTAGTTCCCATTAGTTCAATCTTTTTAAAGAAAGAAGAAACCAGTGACTGTCAGTATCAGAAAGAAAAAAGTTTTTCATTTCTGTAAATGTATGAGCTGCTTCAAATAGGGTAACTCTGAAGAAGCCAGACCTGTATTATGAAATGTTTCAAAGTAAAACAGTTTCTGCTTTCCAGAACCAAACAGTAAGAACAGAATGAATCTACCTCTTACTCAGTATTTCTGTTGTAGGCAATGGGTAAAAGTACTAGACTAGATTTCTAGACTAGATTATTTTTCAAGGTTTAGTTCCCTGAAACTGTAGGTTGGGACTTCTGAGAGTGTGGTAGTTGCACAGATTTAATTTTTAAATCAGTGGTAACTGATCTTCCCATTAATTTGGAAATACTAGTAGGATTTTAAAAACATTGCTCACTACATAAGTAACATTAAAATATGCTCCAAATACTAAAGATCAGAAGGCTCTATTAGAACAAGAAGTGAATAAATATTCAGACCTGCAGTGCAGCTGCAGGAGCTAACTGTACACACATAATTTCAGCCCTCCATGGACTAACAAGATGCATTAGCCTGGCCCCCTGGTTTATAGGGTTTCAGCCTTCCTGCTGTCCAGAGCTACCCCCTGGCTCTCCAAGGGGCTACCTCAGGTAATGAAAATAGGTAAGTGTTGGCTTGTAGCAGCTGAAGGTGCATAAATACTGTATCAGATGTGAGTAGCATTGCCCACAAACTCTTAAACCTAAAAGTCAGTTTGGCCTCATGCTTGCCTCAACTGGCTATGAGAAAGCACCAAGGCTGAAGCCAAACTAACCAGCATGGTTCTCCAGGCCCACAGTCACCTAGAAATACAATTTTAAAGTTATTTCAGTATGACTTTGGAGCTTCTGTTCCCCACCAAGACTTTTTTACCGGCAGACCTGGGGTTTCTGACTTTTTTTCACTTTGTGTAATTAGGCTGGTTTTTTTACCTGGTCGTTCTGAACAAGGAAAGATAGATTCCTTTAGAAAACATGGCTAAAACTGTTGCATTCTCCTTACCCTGTTGTAATAGGTATACCATCTTCTTCCTCATTAACATTGAAAGCCAGAAAAAGAAAACATCTTTTCATTTTGAAAATTTGCTAGATACAAATAGATTCTATAGAAACAACCTAGCTCCAAGCATAAACAGCAGTCTAGCTGAAGAGTAGGAAACACCTCTTATGCCTTTAGCCATCAAAATGAATCATCTAATCCAATTTATTCATCTAGGCCCCTGTTGCAGTCAGCACAACTGGCACCTCTAGCAGCAACTCATGAATTACTATGAGAAGCAACTATCTTCCTCTTGCCTCTAGTGTGCCTTCATTAAACTTTTTGCCAATTGGATACCTCTGTTAGCTTCTGACCATCACATTCGTGAAATAATTGGAATTTTACCCTCTGGCTCTTGTGTATTTTTTCTCATACATTAGTAGTTTCATGTCTGTTAATCTTCAAGCACACAGGTCTTTTTGCCTTTTGAAATGGTTTGCATCTTAAAACTTTTCATAGTTATCCAATAGCCTGAGAAAAGGGCTGAAATGCAGAAGCTAATTTTGATTTTGTCACTGACAAGTTGTGTGTAGCCTTGGGGCTAGCCTGTCTCCTTGCAGCCTGCTCCTAGACAGAGGAAATACGTAGTTGCACAGCTCTCAGCAGCAAAATAAGGACCAAACTGTGACTCACTGTCACATTTCTATTTGACTCCTGCTTCTCTCTTGCTCCACTGGGGAAATAAGTTGTGGCAGACAAACAGCTGGCACAGAAACCTTGTCTTCCTGCTCTCCTCACCTCCCTGGATTAGATCAGTGCACTGTCTCCAGAGCATTGCAGCAAGCAGAGCTGAGTCTCTGTTCGTTCTTCCCTGCGTGGGAGGATAAAGTGCCAGAGGATGGCCATCAACCATGCACTGTGACCTGCAGGGGATCAGACTAGAAGGGAGCAGCTATGGGCTGGTGCTGGAGCTGTTGTGCACATACAGATTAAGCTGTACATTGGCAGAACCCGTTTCTCAGAGGGGTCAGCCTTTTTCTATTCATATCTCAGTGGTGGCAGCTCCATCTACATCTGCCACTGAGTCCAGCCCAATCCCTGAGTTCATAAACACAGGGAAGTAGCACAGTTAGAGAGACCTATGGCTTTCTAGACAATGTCTTAAGTGGACTACAGTAAAATCCTGGATGCTACAAGTATACTCAGTAACTGCTTAAATGTAATAATAAGAACAATAATTAGTATTCATTGTAATAATATTACTAATGCTAATATTAATATTAGATCCCTAGGGTATAGCAAAGACAGAGTAATTAGTCTCTGTACTGAGTGTTTGTACTTTTTTTAGTACAATTTTAAGGACTTCCACTTTTTAAGTGTGCATTTCTGTGTTCTCAATGCCATGTAATATGAGAATGCTGAAGATAATCCTTTGGAATCTTCTCTTAAGTACTTGACAGCTACAGACATAGGTCCTGCCAACTTTCTAAGGACATTTATAAATTGCTGTCTTCAGAAATCTCATTTTCTCTTTCACAGGTTACATTTCACCAGTATTTCCACAACTAACAATCTGTAGCTGTGTAAAAGAATAAGTGGCACATATGGGTTTTGGTGCAAGTAGACAGGGCAGGGTAATTGCTTATTGGCTACCTATTGAAGTCACTTTGTGTCATTGTTGTTACCACGATGTTGAGTTGAAAGAGTCCCCCATTGCCCCCATTCATCTATCTGTGAATAGGTCGTTGTCCTGACACAGGTTGTGAGAAAGAGATGCCCTGAGATGTGCACCAGCACACCCTGCCAGGGCTGGGCCATCTCCCTGAACCAGCAGCCACGGTGGCCGTGCCTGCATCACTGTTGTGCCCTGCTCTGATGTATCAGCAGGGTACCCCAAAAGGCAAGGAGCCCAAGAGTCTGCCTCTGTGACTGACAGGGGAAAGAAAAGAGTTATAAATATCTATTCCAAGCAGCAAGCTGTTTAGAGCTAGCAAAGTAATGAAGAGCCCAGCAAATAATGGGCTGGGAGGTATTATGGAAAACAAAATAAATTGTGTGAAGTTGATTAGTTTTTTGTTTATCCAAACTATATGTTGCTGAAGTTTATATCTAAACTTTCAGACTGTGAGTTCCAGTACTAGCCCCAGAGGAAAATAAACTGCCGTGAAACATTAGCTCCAGGCTGAATTCTTACTTTTTTTGCCATAAATAAAATTTTCATCTTGTGGATACAGAGTTTAAAAATCAGTCAATCAATATAAGTGCATTCCAAGTACATGAAAACAAAATAAAACTGAGCCAAACATAACTAAACTAAACTAATTATATAGTTTATTTCCCTGTCATGTGGAAGGTCGACGTACTGGGAAGCTGATGCCCATTATCAGCTAAGTCTATGCTTTGCACAAAAAGCTCCACAGAAGACACACACTGTTACAGCTAAGGAACTCCTGTAAAAACATCATACAAACATAATAAAAACATTTTCAGACTCTTTCTTTTCTTTCATTCCAGGGTCTTTCATTTTCTTTCTTTAAGAAACTAAATTACTGAAAAGTCAGTTCTAGAGTGATTGAAAAGTCTTCTATTCTTGCTATTAATTTTTGACAAAAAATCTCGCTGATTTGGTTATTTCACAGACTTCCCTGATAACAGCTAGAAAATAACCAATGTTTCCAACAAACCTAGTTAAGAATATCTGAATAAACCAGTGTCATTATTTGGGTTAGGCCTGTCAGACTGAGCCACCTGTTTTGGCAGTATTTACAGCCAGAAGTAAATTATAGATCCTTCCAACTGCTGATTAAAAAATCACATTGCCTCCCCGCTGTGGCTAACCAGACAGCAAGCAAGGACCATACTACTTGACATAGTCCTAACATCAGCCCTTAAGAAGGAAGGGTATGACTTTCTAATAGCACTTAATGCAGATCCTCTTACAAGTATGAACAATAAAAAATGGAAGATGAAAACTACATCTTTTCATGCACTGAAACACCACATAACCTTGAGAAGCAGAATAAAAATAATTCTCAGAATACTGTTTAAAAGCACTTGTTTTAGTTTTGTCATTATTAGATTTTTGTCGTTATTAAATTTAGATAAACGGTGGAAAAAATTCGGAGTGCAATTTAACTAAAATATTCAGTATTAAAGAGGGTTGCACTTTAAATATGCCCCCCTCTGACTTCAGCTTATAAAATATTGTTATGTATCTAAAATGTTCTTTAAATATGAATGGTCAGGAAATATTAAATTACATTAAGCATTCACATTTTAGAATATATATTTATTAGTTAATACAATTGCCTTACATTCTTGCAGGACAAGACCTGGCATATTTATTTCAGCACAATTTTCACTGACTCCCTTAGAAGTCTACCTGAATAAGGATTGCAGAGTGTTTTTTTACCTTTCACCCTTCAGTAACTTCATGTACAGTTCACAAATACTCTGTGCTTCCTATGGAAAAATCAGAACCCACAAATTAAGCTATTCTGACTCTGGCAAATCTGTAATTATAAAGGGCTACCAGAGCTTTTTCTGAGCAAAGGCTTGAGAGTAGAACATCCTGAACTTCAGACATCCCCTGCTTGTATCACTCTAATGGAGCTGCCTAAATAATGGTGTTCTGCAAATGAAACTAAGGTTATTTTTAGAGGTTTACAGAGAACTTGCTTCAGTAACTGGTAAAAGCAGGCTACAGGAGTGAAAAAGTGAAGAAAAGAGAAAAAAAAAACAGGATAGAAAAATAAAAAGGAACCCAGAAAACAAAATTAAATTATCCTGGACTGAAAACATTTGCTAAGAACAACAAATAATTTTGACATGCCAGTTCAGTTATACTGTTAAAGCACATGTAATTTTTGGTTAATTATATTTGAAAATTGTTACTGTACCTTCTGCTGTTATCTCGGCCATGATGATGGTAAGAGATACTCTGTTTAAAAGGTCAAGATTTACTGTGGCAGCTTAGATAGTACTTCTGGGTTGCTGACTCTTGCAGGACTTGCAGAATGAGGAGGAGGGAGGTCCTCTGCTTTGTCTAATTGTGTTCCTTCTTCTTTTACACTCCCTGAAATGTCTGTTTCCTCTGCAGAATCCTGGCCTCCCAGAGCAACCCAAGGCCTTCCACAGGCAACGCTTAAAGCTCAGTCTAAAGTATCAGCTTCTAACAAAAATAGCCATGCCTCAGCGTGAACCTTCTGCAAGTTTCTCTAATATCCACAGAACCATGCACACTACAAATAAAATGTAAAAAGACACAGCTCTAGACAGGACAGGAATGCATGGAGAGGCAACAAAAATCAAAAGAATTGGGAAAGAACTGTTGAACGCTCCTACAGCCTTGCTAGCATAATTGCAGTTCTTTGGGGGGTATGTCAGGAAACATGAAATATAGAGTTCAAAGTAACCTTATCCATCCCAGTACAACTTTATTCTTAGCACACTCAGTGCTTAGCACATTCTTCCTGGCCTTATATGGCTTGGGGAGGGTCCTATGAAGCTCACCGCTGACTAAGGGGGAGGGTAAATTTAGGTGATTTTCTCCACTTCGACTCTTAGTCGCAGTTCAGAACCAATTAAGACACTAATTTAAACCTATGAAATTGGTTTGGTTTTTTTTTAGTCCTTTTTTGATTTGCTGCAATTATCACATATGAGGTTCATCTTAGAATTACAGAACACTGTTAAAAATTTAAATAATAATATTTTATATAGTCTAGATACATGAAGGTAATATGCAAAAATATTAAGTAGATCAGATTCGTTCTTCTGGGTCTGATTCATGGAAATATTTAAGTAGCTCAAAAATTCTGTGATTTTAAAAAAGATTTTATAAAACAATTATATTCTTAAAATCATTTAGAGGAAGTAAAATATTCAAAATTTAAATAAGAATGATTATTTTAAAACCTGAGCAATCATTTTCTTGCACTGCTTGCAATTTCACAGCTGTAGAATTATGTGTGTGGTCAACAGCTTGAAAATGAAATTAGGAAAAAAGTGCCCTCAAGCCAGCATACCTCTACGTAAATGTCATCGTCACATGAAATCAGAAACCATCTTAAACAGCTCTTGCTAGTGAACCTATAGTCACCTTGTCTCTGCTACATGAGTTGGCATTTACACTTCTCATCTTCCCCCCAGGAGATATAAGCACCTGGCCCAGTGGCAAAGTGTGGGGAAAGGAATCTATTTATCCAAAGCACAAGATGTAGAAGCAAAGATTCATTGAACAGCAAAATCACCACCAGAATTTTTCTCTTCCCTCTACTCAACGCACTTTGAACCTGCCACATGTCTGAAAATGTTAAGTTTTTCTAGCCAAAGCTTGCAATCAGTGCTTGAGCCCCTTTCTTCTTTAGCTC
This sequence comes from Notiomystis cincta, assembly GCA_013398075.1. NCBI lineage: Eukaryota > Metazoa > Chordata > Aves > Passeriformes > Notiomystidae > Notiomystis > Notiomystis cincta. Next base: position 20,972 of record VZRX01014425.1, read on the forward strand.
TACTGACCAAATCTTTTGCACTCACAAGTTCTGATTACTTGATGCTAAGTACTCAGTGCTTTTCTGATCATCTCTCTAACCCTATGTTTGCTCCTTTAGCCTGCTCTTCAGTAGATCCTCCTCACTAAGGCTGATAAAGTGACTTCAGATAAAACCTTACTTCTTCAAAAATGCTCTTTCATGAATATCAAAATGGTACAAGGAGTCACATTCAACAGAACAGCTGCCCACAAAAGGTCATTTGATGACAGAAGGCGTGATACTAAGGCAAATCCCTTATTCTTCTTAATTATTGCTCTTCTGCTGAAGCCGTTCCATTTTACATGAACAGTTACATATTTGGGGTCACCTATGTTTTGACAGCTTTACTGTTTCCTTGAGATGTGAGACAGATCATCTGAATACCCTAAGCACAGAGCTAATCAATCCTGAGAAGTCAGGATTGTTTTCACTTGTATTCCTATTCAAATTGAATTAAATAGTAAAGTCTTAATTTCGGAATGTGGGGAGAGAGATATGTGGGGGAAAATTCATGTCTGAATCTTTTCTTGTTTTATGTAGCAAGATCCTGAGCTTGTGGACTCTACCTAGACATAGGTGTTTGTATAACTAACTGTATGCATGATTGTCTGCCCCTTGCCACTTTACATTTCAGCTCCTACCACCTGCCCACCTTCCTCCAGGCCTTACTCCCTTGATACTATTTATGCTTGTCCTCAGTCATGGGCTGTTATTCTGAACCCAAAATATAAGACCAGAAGAAGTGAGAGAATCCAACTAGAAACCAATTTTCCACAATATCAGCCCAGTGGCCAGAAAGACAAGTGGTTGGTACTCTCTGCATCCCCTGCGTGCACAAAATATTCATTCTGGGAAGCAGGCTAAAGATGTCATATGCACTAATATCTAACATAGATAAGTGTGGCTTCAGGCAACTGTATTGGAAGTTACACAGTTGCTCCCTTTAAGGAGGAAAACTCAAGGGTTCTGGGTGTCATATTTACTAGAGATAATCACAGCCTTGGTGAAAATACGCAGAACTAAAATAAAAGAAATTATGTGTATGCGCATATACATTTAATCTGAAAAACAAACATTGCCATCTGGAAATTATGAAGAACATCATATTTATTCTTTAGTAGTCTAAGCACAGAAAATCTGAAAAAAAATTTAAAGGCAAGTTAGAAATTTTTTCAAAAGCTGAAGTTTAGCTCCAGACTCAGTTTAGGAGTATCTTTTAAATTAATTTGTGAAACTCACAGTATGCAGAAAGCCAATGAAAACTCTATACAACTCTAATCAACAAAGTAAATGTATTTTGCTGGCATAGTTTATATGTTTAAAATTGCATTTTAGTGGGACCCTTTTCTGTCTAACCTGACCAGAAATATTCTCTTGTCAGATGTCCTTTCTCTCTCCTTGTTCCTTAAACTTGGAAACTGAAAAATCTAAAACTACTTTGGTTCTTGCAAGTTATATCTAAACCTGGACACACACAGATTCTCCATGTTTTCTTCTCTTTATGTCTTGGGCACAATAAGAAAATGCTCTTGCCTCAAGTGAGCCATAGATATTCCCTTCCCACTCAAAGGGGTTACATGGTAAAAAACTGTCCTGGGATCAGTTCTCAGGTTCAGTGGTGGGAAGGGATGGAGGGAAGTGTAGAAACAGCTATACCCTCACACCAGATTCCTCAGATAGTCTTTGTTAGATAAAATAAAATTACAATTCTCTTTGCTCTGTAGTTGCCTGGAGAGGGAAAAAAGTAACAATATTAGGAAGAGGGGAGAAGGAGGTACTGTATGCTGTTACTAATGTCTGCATTAACCCTGTGCCTTGATCTCAGATAATGTGTATTTCACTTAGAACCCTAACTGATGAAACAAAGTAAACCAATTACTTGAGCAATATTTTTGGGAAAATGTCAGAGGTTTTCTATTTGTCAGATTCTAATGCAAACTCCTATTTATTGGTGAAAAGTTTGGTTGTCCATATAATCAAATTAGGAGTATACAAATACTTTGTGAGCTCATTTCTGAGTTATCCTGATGATATTATTAAAAAGAGAATTGGGAGAGACAGCAGTTCACACGAAACTATGAGGTAATGAGAGGAGAGACTTTGATACTGATATAAAGATGCATTGGAGGAATTGAGTATGACTGTCATTCAACAAGAAAATACAGAACAATATTTGAGTTGTCTGCTAACACGTTACTGATGAATTCTCAGATTTCAGTCCTATTGAGAATCAAATCATGCAGCAGAGCTGGGTCAAGGAGAGGAAACTTAACTTTAACTCTGACATATGATGAAGTCTCCGGATCAGGTGGGAGTAAGTTGTTATCAGAAACACCCAGTAATCAACTGATAAGAACTAAATATAGGATGAACAAATAATGCCAAGGAGAGGATGAATGGTACTGAATCTAGTGAATAAAAAAGACATGCAGAAGCAAATATAGGATTAGAGTGATGTCTGCCAACTGAGCTTTGATGTGCATATGAAGCTGGTTTCCTCTGAAATAGACATTACTTTTTATGCTTTATTTTTGTTTAGGAATATTGTTACTTATAGATGAGATTTCCATTCAGCCCCACTAGTAATACCATGTTTTCTGGTATGAATAGGAGCACATATTCTGGTGCCTTTGAAGTCCTGAACAGTTAAAGATGTAGTTGTGACTTGCTTTGGACCATTAGACAACTCTCAAGTATGTTTTTTTTTTTCCCATTGTGATTGATATTTCATAATTAAGGGTTGCAAGATTTTTTGGAATCCACGTGACCAAAATATAGTCGTATTCTGGATATTCTAAAGCTCACCCAAAATAAAAAATAAAGCAAGGTCTTGGTATCACATCTGATCTAGGTTTAGTCTTGGCATATATATGTCTAACCATTCTCATAAATCACTGCGCACCATTTTTCAGTTAGAGACTTGCATACATAGTACCTTAAAAAAGTTTTTATTTAATATGTAGGAGACAGTAGGTTGAACTCCATAGTAGTTCTGTCCTACATTTAATGTGAACCACTGACAAACAGATAAGGAGCTCTGTCCCTTTAGGCTGACTGCTCTGAATGCAAATCAACATCTGCCTGGGGATGGCTGACAAGCACACTGGGGTCACATCACCCCGGCACTCTGAGCTCATTAAAGGACATTTCCAAAGCTATGTGATAGAAACACAGCAGGTACAAAAGGAAATATCTCTGATACTGACTATTCTGCTTTACTGTGGACAATATCCCTATTAGCCATTGTACCGCAAAACTGCTGAAGTAGCCCCAGGCTGGATGTGTGAATAATAAACACTTTCTAACATCCAGGAAGGCCAATTGATTATAAAACTTCTTCCAGGAAACAAGAACATCCTACTTAGTCTTCTTATAAGCTGGTCAAGTAGACAGCCTATGGAAGGAAATCAGACTAAAGCAGCCCCCTTGCTTAGGAGGAATTGGGTGTTTTCAGTGTTCTCTTCTTTAACTATAAAAAGGCTTCCTATAAGCTTGTTTCAGGGAGGGCAGTTATTTCAGCCTGTCAAGGTAGACTGCATTTGGGTGACCTTTAGCAGCTCCATGTAGCATGCTTTTCCTTTTCCTTTGATTATTCTATTCTTGTTATTCTTAATGAGTATTGTTTTATTAGCACCTATGTGGCTTTACTTTCACATCTAGAAAATTACTCAGAAGCTGTTTCACAGACAAGTTCTATGACAGTTACAAAGGAATATCTGGAGCTGAGCCTTTTTAGGAAGCAATGAAAAAAAGTACACTATAATTGTCATTTTCTTCAGGACAACCTGTATCCAAGCTTGACCATGGACAGAACATAGAAACCTGCCAAACAATTATTAGAGTTGGGGATTGGCTCTGATGCAACATGAATTACTCCTGTCAAATAGTGATTGAGAACTGTTCAAATATAACAAAGTACTTGGCGTCAGGTCAAAAATGTCCTTGCAAAGCAAGGTGACTTCAGTTCTCACGACTTTGCTTGAGAACAGGAATTTTCTAAAAAATTCACTGACTTTAAAAAAAAAATTGAAACCAAGTTTTTATGCTGAAAGAACAAGACTTAGAAATACATCATACAAAAATACCTAGAAAAATAGAAAACTCTTCCTGAAATTCATATTTCAAACCTATCTCCAAATTTCCAGTAATACATTTTAAATTTGTCTTCAGATCTTAGCATTATAAAAAGTTTCAGTAGAAATCAGTATATAGTGGTTTGTTTTTTTCCAGATATGACCATAGTCAAACATGTTGCAAAAAACACATGGAAAGAAAGACAATTTTGAACAAAAGTCTGATGTGAAAAGATAAAGACAAATAAATATTTTCATGCCAACTACTTGAGGAAAAAAAAATGGGGTAAAACTAAGTATCAAGCATCTCCAGTAATGTGAACCCTTTTTTGAATGCTTTAAATATCTGTTTAGGTTGACCTTCACAACCAAGGGGAAATTTCATCTTCCTTTCCATTTAATAGCTTATTCTTCTGCTTGAGATGGTACATCATGTACCACATGTTCCTAGACACTCAGGCTAGACTGGACCTCCCCTAGTCACATTGCCAAAGGATTTGCCTTGTAAATAAATCCAGTCAAAGTGTTGGGAGATCCATCTGCATTTTGGCACTTTGATACTTTTCTGAGAGCAGACACTCAATATCTAGGCAAAGTGAATTAAAAGCCATTATCAAGCACTTTTTGTCCTGGACATCTCTGTGTGAGATACAGCCACAGGTCTAAGAGTGAGTTTGTGTCTCCTGTGTTTTGTGTTTGTTTGGGTTTTCTGAACACCAGTTTTTTCTGCTATTCCCCATTTGCCCTGGGACATCAGGACCTGCTTGAGTTATGCATTTCCACAGATACAATGGATACCAGCTCCTGGCAGTGAATAAATAATTTTCTAATGAAACACAAAAGCCTGCAGATTAATTAACTCTTTATGTGCTACAGTCACCCATCAGTACAAAAATGTATGACACAAAATGCCAAAGAAAATATTGAATCTGTTATTTGTCACACATATACAGAGAGACAGATACAGAATAAAGGAGCAAAAAGATAAAGCAGACAAAGTATTTTAGCAATTATCATCTCTAAGAAAGAAATTACATGAAAGAAACCAGATTTATAAAAAAAGTTTGTTTCTACTATATTTTTTTTGTGTTTTCTCATTCTTTCTCCTACATTCTAGTCACAGTCTTGGACAGATCAAAGCTAGAATTGCAGATGAAGAACCCTTTTTATTATTATTATCACTATTTAAAAAGAAAATCTAATCTGGGAGGTTTTTCATTAGACAATTTAGCTTCTTTACAGAGTAAAAGACATGAATTAGTAAATTCAACCTTGTCAGTGCTGACAGCTAAGACTGCATTGAAAAGAGTATGTCTAAAAATTAAAGGATCTTCTAAAAGGAAAAATAATTTTGAGCATTGATGTCTTTACAACTCATCATTGCACATATACACTAATTTTCTTTCAATAATACATCACCATTTGTCACTGTCAATCAATTTAGATTCCTGTCCAAGCTCCAACATGTGTCTATAGTCAACTTCCTAATGCAAACCATAAAGAATATTTGTCTGCAAAGCATTTACTGGAAAGAATTGCTATGTCTTTCTTTCTCCTCTCCAGTCACCCTGAAAGAGCAGAACACAAATAGCCCAAATGTAGAGGACTACAATGATCCTTAAGGGACAGTTATACCATTTCCTTTTCCAGAATCCCAGTTTAAAAGAAAATAAAAGCATTACCCCAGAAGCACAAAGCAGAAGATCTCAGCTGCGTCCCCAGCGCTCAGAAGGCAAGGCAAGGGCACTGGGGACTTTTGGAAGCTCCCGGCTGCATTCCCAGGGCCTGAGGGAAGCGTGCAGCGCTGGTACAGCTGGCACAAGCTGCAGCTGCCAAGGAGCTGTTGGCAGGTGTTCCTGGGGCTGAAGGGGCTCTGCAGCCAGAGCCGGCAGGGCAGCACGTCCGGCCCTTGTGCAACCGCAAAACAATCCAGACCGGGACGCAAATATTCTCTGGAGGACCTTGGCCTCCAGCGTAAAGGTTTGGGCTTGGGATAATTTTGTGGTCTTGGAAGTAATTATAACTCTACTTGTGGTTTTTAAATTCATAGGCAGTCTGTGAAGTGGAGATTTGACTACAAACTCCCATTTTATATACCTTGTATCTTAAAGATTTTTCTCTCTGGTCACTCCTGCTTCTTGCGCTCACCCACCTGGAAAGTTCAGAGTTTTGCTCAAATTCATGTCAGGAGAAAGGTTTTGTGAGGAAAATGTAGCCTGGATGTTTGTATTGTGCTTCACCTAATAATGTTGCCTTATTATGAACAAGGAAAAACCATGTTTCTTGTTACTGAGGTAACAGGCAATTGAGAAAGGAATTTTGGTTTTGTTGCATTGTGGGTTTGTGCATTTTTTGCCTTAAGAGAGGGAAAGTAGCTAGGCTTTTACTCAATGTCTGAGGAAAGCAGATATAAAAATATTTCTGTTTTCCACATTTTCAGAGTAACAACAAAAATATGTTATCTGTTCTACAAATACGAATCAGAGCATGACAGCTGAGTAGAGCAAACCTTTGGTTCAGCTGCTGAAATATCAAAGGCCACACAACATCAGATACAGAAACACAGGACTGAAAGTACAATCAACCAGAACATGCATTTTTCACAATCAATCAGAATACACACTTTTCACACATCACCAAACTTGAGCTAATGTTCAAAATATTTGTGACCCACAAACAGCAAAGAGGTGCCTGACAGAAATGTGGGTGCTACATAGCCCTGGGAAGGTTATGCAGAGGCAGGAGACTGCAGATAGAGAGTGGTTCATGCCACAAGAAGAGTTATGGTCCCAGTTCCCCTCTGCTACCTGAATTGACAAACCTGCTCTGTAAAAGATACCATCCCACTTCACAGAATTTGTCAAATGAGTCCTTCTTACCCCCATTCTCCCCACCAGTAAATTTCTTTTTTTAGTTAACTCCCCTCCCTCCCCCCGTCAAACTTTTCCTTTGTCGCAGCAGTGCCCTGAGAGCAACAGGCAAACACTTCTGGCAGAATAAATCCTAATGGTCTTTTTAAACCACTCAGAGTAATGTTTCCAGTTTTACACTCCATACTGACACCAGTGGACTGGAATAGAAATTTACTCTTGCTCTTTTCCTCCTAAAAGACTGACATCAGCACACATCAGAAAGAGAAAAAAAACTCTTTTACATTGTCTGGGTATACAATGGCTATCAACCCTTTTATTGGAGTCAAAAAGTGTGGAGGATCAGGCACTTAGAGCTGGTGGTCCTGAAGTAAATTCCTGTCTTGGATTGTCCAGGTGGTTTTTGAGAGGTTAATTTAAATACACCTGTCAGTCTGAAGTATAAGGCAGTTGGATTATATTAATATTCTGCTGAATTATTTAAAAGATATGACTAATGCTTCATGTAGCATAAGACTGTTATCTGCAAAAATAACATCTGTGTCAGTCATTGCTGGGTGGTTAGGATTTCATCACTAGCATTTTATCAGTGTTTCTGAGTCCTTAGAGTGAAGGATTCTGCCAGGTTACCAGCTCTCCTGCGCCTTCAGGTGCAGAACCCGACCTGTAGACTCTTTCACACTGCCTGTTTCAATCAGGGATGAGTAAGAGCAAAATTTGGTGTCTCCTTCCTGAGTAAAATCTCATAAACTTTCTGATAAATGAAAGACCGTGGAGTAGATATCTTAGACAGTCTGGTGTAATATAAGAGTTCTTTCAAGAAAGTAGAAATTGATCCTACACATTTTTTTTCCCTGAGTCCTGAGAAAGAGCAATATTGTCTAATGCAATAGCTCAGGGAATTGAACTGAATACTACTAACTAAAAAAGCATTTTCACAGTCCTGTGGCAGTGGCATTGTGTCCTCATATGTATAAAACAGTCTTCAGTTGCACAGCAGAAATTAAACATCACTGAGAAGAAAAGAGAGCAAGCATTAAAAAGCATGAAAAGCAAATTTTAGTACTTTAATTTATGGCACAACATACCTTTCCCCCATGGCATGTGTCTGATATCAGATGAAGAACTGGCTGTGAGAGATATTTCTGATAATTATGTGACTGTTTGAAGGCATTCGGAAAGGAGTTTCTGCATTCTGCTGTTTCTAAATTGAACAGCAGCAGTACATCAAACTGTGAACCTCTTTGAAAGTGTAGCTGTCTCAGCAGTCCATCCCTCAGAAATCACGTATGAAGTACAGGAACATTTCAAGGAAAGTTCCTTTCCTCTTACATCATGGACAAAAGAAGCTTTTTGTTCCTTGTTGATCACTCATTGCAGTAGAGGTTCTGGCACCAAAGAACCTCTTTCTCATCCAACTTGATCAATTAAAGGCAAATTTTCAGAGTTTTCAAAGATCTCAGTTAAAGCAAGGGAGAACTGTGAGAAGATTCAAAATCAAAATGTAGACTTTATTGCATATTTGCATTGCATATGTAATCAATAATTGTAAGCATAAGTATTTAATTGAAAATATGTATATTCTATAATTATACTGAAAGACAATTTTATTGAGTTATTGAAAGTTTTGCAGTCACTTGATCAATTGTCTTTCATCAAATGCACAACATAGCTGAGAATTTGAGTCATGTTATGGAAAGCATAGGTGAATGAATGAATGAAGGAATGAACGAATGAATGAATGAATGCGTGAATTAATGAATGAGTGAATGAATGAATGCACGAATGCACGAATTAATGAATGGTAGCCACACATTTTAAGGGTCTAGTCCTTCATTATTTGTTATTCTCAGTGTAAGAAGACATATAATATCTGTTCCATTTCTTTACAAACCTTGTGGTCTCCTTTTATTTATTTCTAAAATAATGTCATACACTGCATAGAACTGATACTTGATTTCCATAACTGAAAGTATCAAGATATTGTCTCTCAGATTTTAGTTTAATTTTGTAAACTTTTTTAGTTTCAACTTCTTTGAAATACTACAGATACAAAATCCAGTAGTTCATGACTTGTGTGATATCTGGTAGTCTCACACAGTGGTAGCAGCTTACCTCATCATAGTCACAGGTTATGTAGACCCCAGGAAAAAATACTGGAGAATTTTGGGACTCCAGGGGTTCCATCAGTGGTGCAGATGTAAAGCTATAGAGAGCCCCAGCTCGAACAGTAGAAGCGTTGTGGTACCTGTGTCTAAACTTGCTTGAAAACAAAGGTCTACTGATAGAGCATGAGCTGTGGGAGGCACAGGGAAGTGGTTATCTCACTTTGTAGACTTGTGTTAACCTTCACTAGAGGAGGCATTAGACATAAATGCGCCTTTGGGACACTAAAGAGATGTGGGTATGTCAAATAATTTATGAAGTAAATGTTCTGATCCAAATGCATAACGATATCCCAGCCACGAGAACTATTTTCTGCCAGATTTTCAGATTGGGCAGTAATTTTGTCCACAACTCCAAAGAAGAAGTCTAATTCCTCACTTGAATGTGTCTCTCTTAATTGCTACAATTGTTGCATTTCCATTAGCATTATTTCAGTTGTGGCACAAGCAACTATATTGAAATGTTAATACGTGAAATCTAAATGATTATTTATCAAACTTGTGCAAGAATCTGGAACCCGGTGTAAGAAGTTACACCTGTGATTGCCTACTGTGTCTGTTGCTCAACATCAAAATAATATAGGGAGTATTCATCTGTCATTATTAAAAAGAATTAAAACAGAACTATTAAAATGTACAGAAAGCATGAGAATTTTAAATATTTTGACACACTTTTGTAAAAAACCCCATGCTAAAATGCTATTTTTCAAATTATTAACATGGATTAATTCACCGCTAAAAAGATTTTTTGCATAATTTTTAGGACATATAATTAAAACAGTGATTTGTATGGACACTTTAGTCTTGAAAGAGTTTTTACAGGTTCTCCTCCTATTTTTGCACCAGTAGGGCAAAATTAAATACATACACCTTAGTCTTTATACCATTCATACTTATATTACACAGAGAGGAAGAGCACATTTTGATGCTGTTCAGAAGGAACCACTGGTAAGAGAAATACTGTGCCTCAGCCTTTTCACAGCCACACAATGTTGTGTCATTGAGGTGGAAGAATTCCAGTGGCAATTGCAATTTTACTCGTTGTTACAGCAGATAATGGCTTCTCACACCTTATGACTTCAGAGACAATTCCCAGCATTTTGTACCTCTTAAATCTGGAAAAAAAAGAACCAAACTTGGCTGCATGAAAAAGTATGTTAGAAAGCATGAATGCCATAATTCAAAATCAAAAGGATATTATATACTAGTACATGCAACATAAAAGTGGCACAAGTAGTATTCTCTTGCCCTCACTGACTTGAGAAAAAAAAAAAAAATCAGAATTTGAAGTTTTCTGTGTTATCTACACATCCCCTTTAAGATAATCTAGGGCTAATGCCCTGGTGATCCCAATGGGTCAAAGCAAAGTTGTAAGAAAAAAATACCCTCACTTTCTTTACTTATTGCATCCTTGGTTGCTGTGCAATTAATATGCTAATTTTACAAAGAGAGAAATTCTGAAGAATCACCTAACAAAAAGGGCAGCAAATCTAACTCATTAATTCAGCACACTATAAAAACATACTGTCTGGCCATACCTGACAATGAAATACTCCAAAACCCCAGAAATAAAAAAAATAATACTTGATGTGAGCAGACTTGTGTTTTTCTTCTGTTGTTAGGAAAAGTATTCTTCAGCAAAAATGTCAGCTCAGTGTTCAGATTTTATCAATACACTGAAGCTATTTTACAGATCAATATCTACTTTACATTCCCTTCCTGGCAAATTTTAAAACCGTCACCATGTTTTGGAGAGTCAGAAACTCTACTATCACTGCACTTGATGACTTGTCAGCTGAAGGATTTGCCTTTTTATTGCAAAACCAGGCACACACATACTTGATTGTAAAGAATTCCTTTAAAAGTTATTTATAAAATGACAGCCTCTTTTCTCTCTCATTTCCCTCTGGAAAACCTTGCATTCAAAAATTTGATCTTTTGTCTTCCAGATTTTCAAACATCTCCTGAATCTTTACAATGTCAGATTGATTCTGTCTCTGAGTTTGAGATGAAGTTAGTCTCTTCTTGATAGCCTTGTTTCACTATTCTATCTCAAAGTCCTTATGAAAAATCCCTTAAATTTATCACTTTTTCCTTTAGCTTTAGAGGTCTTCTGCCACAAAAGAAGCACTGGAACAAAATATTCCCCTGGTATTTCTCACACATCTACAGTCCTTTGACAGCTTGCATACACTGCAAGCACACAGTCAGTTTGCCCTGCAGACCTGCTCCGTCTGTTCCCATCAGGTTTTGCCCTGCCTCACCTTGGAGCACCAGTCCCACCAATGTCACTCCACACCAGTGGAGACTATCACACTGCTATCATTTCGAGCCCCTTTGCTCCAGTGAAAGCTCTCTGCCACCCCAGCAGTTCTGTTCCTTATGGGCTGATGAATAGCAATGGATCACTTTGTCTTGAAAGGATCCCCAGAAATAAGCTGTACAATTGCCATGCTGTAATTGCTTAGATTGAAGATCTAAGCAACACAACACAAAAAATCTCCAAGTCTATCAGCAGTTAGACTAAGCTAACTTTTTCTTGGAGCTGAAGAAATTTATTAGCCTAATGCAGCTCATTCAGTCTCTATCACCAAAAATCCTGCTACAGACACCAACCAGACAAAGGCAGAACCAGCTACAGGCCTTCTGTCCCCTTGTGAGTCTCTTGGCACTGTGTCTAACCACATGGAGCCTCCACCTGGCACTTGAGGTAGGATTTTTGTTACTATACTACACTTTATCAAGGAACTTAGAAGCAACTACTGACAAACATCTTCCCTCTGGATGAGCCCAGAACCAGTTAGGGAGCTGGCAGCTCCTCGAAGAGTCTTTATGTCTATAGCATTCTCACATAATGCCAGTAGCTTCCTTGGTGACAACAAAACCTCCAGTAACTGTTGCAGATGTAAGGTTCAATACGAGCATCAGCCAAAATCAAAACCCACTAAATACCTGTTGCCTTGATTTCAAGGTTTGTCTCATTTTGCAAAATAAAATTATGGAGCTGACAATCACATCCATTCTTTGTAGACCTTCACTGTCTTTGCACACCTACCTGCTTCCAGCTGACTTGACAGCTTGCCTAATTTATGAGACAGTTCCATCAGTGTTTCTACTCTTTCCATTTTAGGGATTCAGCACACTCATGTCAGTTCTCCCTGCCAAATTTCCTTAGGGATCAAAATTCAGGTACAAGATATGGACATCTCTGTATTTCAAATTTGAGCCTAAAGTGGAGACTAAAAACTAAATAGAGGACAAAATCAACAACTAAATCAAAATTTACTGATGAAGGAAAGATTTGTTATTCTGAATGAAGTATTGGAGTACTGAAAGTCAGTGGTTTGTAGAAGCAAAATATTTCATAGAAAAGCTTTATTATAACAGCTCTGATTGGATGTACAAAGCTATGCTGGTTTTCCATTGCAAATACTTAAATACAGTCTAGTTACAAAAAAATATAACAGTGCATATCAGGACCAAAGGGACCTATGAAACTACTCTGCTCTCACTCTAAGGAGCTGAAATGTATTAGGTTTTAACTTTATTGTGAATGAGCTGTGTTATTAATTTACCCATGTCACACTTCCTTGCAGTGTAACAGTGACTTGGAAAGAGAAAAAAGTTTTCACGAGAACTGAGATAAATGGAAATATTCCCTTCAAAAATAGTCCTGTGATTTAATTTCATTTAAGCCTTCTCTCAGGACTCCTGACTCTTACATGTAGTTTACAGTTTATCCTTGTGGCTTAGAGCATATTGAAGGTGCTTCTAATATTGATGAGGTTCCTTTTTAAAGGTCTATTAATTATTTTGGTAGTTTTCCTATTACAGAACTCACTGAAGATTTCAACTTGACATGCATTTCTTTGCACCAAGATATAATGAGTTCATGAATCAATTTACTTCTCTGTATTTCTTCCTAAAATAAAAAACATGTAATCTCTCTTCCTCTCTTTGCTTTAAATATGGATGGATCACTTGGCTGAAAACTGTCTTGAGGTATCTGAGAAATGAATAAAAATATTCTATTAATTTCCACTGACTAAAAGCTAAATCATAAGATTCTCCTCCTACCTACTATCCACATTTATACGATGTATATAATTATATATATTCTTTTTATTGCAGCTATTACTGCAACTAAACCAGAATTTAAAAGTTACATGAAATGAAAAAGGAAAGTTTGAAAGCAAAGGATTAGTTTTTAGCAGTTTCTTGTCAGTCTCTATTGAACAGCTCAAACCTAAACACCCTAAAGGGATTTGGAGTTTAGTGACCTTTGTATTGCTCCTAACCTCAATTCAGAAAGACACTGCTTAGTGTTTCAGTACAAAGGTGGGTTTCAATACCCTGTAACAGAGCCCTTATTTCTATGTCTGACCTCTCAAGGAATAGGAGAGAAGTAGCAGGGGGAACAGGCAGTGGAAGCACCCAGAAGGAAGAAAACAAATGCAATTTCTTAAAAATTATTAAAGTCAGATTGTCATAAAATGCAGTTTTAGAGTGTAGGGGGAGATATCAATAGAAAATTTAATAACAGGGAGCAAAGGGAATCAATTTTATAGGTAAGTTGCTATGTCCTCCATCTGCACTGCCTTTAGAGAAAACCATTTTGAAGTTTTTTACTACAGACACCCCATTCCCAGAGGTTCAGGGAACACTTTCTAGGAAAGAGCACTTGATAGGGTCAGTAAAAGGTGAAGGGTGTACAGTGCCTGAAATCCAGTAAGAGTATCTGAATGTCACTTCTCAAGTCAACTCTTTTGCTTCCTGAATTGGACTGTAATTTTTATTCCCTTGGTGATTTCTTATGATTTATTTTCTAGTAGCATAAGATAACAGCTTGAGTAATAAGAAATTAATTTCTCATGTGTTAGTGACAACCAGATGTTCAGTCCTAGACAGGTAGAAGAAAAGCAGTGGCAGATATGAAAAAAGATATCTCCTTAGGACTTCAAACACCCTGATTCTTCTTGTTCTGCATAAGTATATCTATTCTATGTAGAGACTTTTATCATGTATCAGCCAAAAAGAATAGGAAATAACTTATGTCACATTCACTAAAATATATTAGAAATGTATTTGAGCCTGGAAGCTTTGAAACAGTGATTGCTTTTTGAGTAGGCAAGCACAAGAGGTATAAAATATAGAAATTTTGTTATCTGTTGCCTACAAATATTGTCAGAACTGCATTTTTTGCACAGATAATAGTTGATCTAAAATTTTTATTATAATTATAGCTTCGAGTCTATAAAACTTTGACCTTATAACTCAAAGGAACAATCTAAAAAAAGGTAAAACATTAAAAAAAAAGGAATATTTTGCCATGAATAAGCCAAATATCTCTACTAAGTCTTCTTAGTGCTCAAAACTGAGAATATTTCAGTACTGAACATTTCTTCCTTGATCAAAGTTGTACACATTTTTCTTTTTTTACTCAAGACTAGAATATTGTAGACATGTTGGTATCTTAAGTGTCTGCATTCACTCACACTGGAAAAGGGATTGTACTGCTCACTATTTTTTCTCCCTGCCAACTCATTCCAGAGTGCACTGGTACAAAGAGTTTGTTTGTGGAGATGGAGTTTTGCCAAAGTGGTCATTAATGGCCATCATCATCTGCTCACTGCCCTACACACAGGCTAGAGAAAAAGAGCAAAGGGTTTCCAGCCCCCTCTCACAGACACACAGTACAGCCAGTCCTTTTTAAGAAGTCAGCCTTCATCAGGCATGTTAAAGATCCTCAGTGAATGGGAAATCTGGGTAAAAACAAGCATTAGTGATTTTATTTCTCATTTTTGAGCCATGGTGGGACAAATTGCAACTTACAGTGTTAATTCCCAAGTAGGAATGTCAGTACTGTGGAACAGTGGGAGGTAGCTTGATATTGAGAGGTCCTTGTTAACCCAAATAACAGAAAGAGAATACTCAATTTTAAAATATTGATGTTGCCTGATCTTCCATCTGGAGTCAGGATCAGGATGCAGGGAGTGCTACAGGAGCCTCAGAAGGGAAGATTTCTCTCCTCAGCAATCTTATTATGCATTGTTAAAGAAGCAGTATATATAAAGACTTTCCAAGTATGGAATTAATGACTGAATGCCCATTTCTGAAGATAACTAAAAACCCTTACTGAGATGCCTAGCAACTCTATTTCCACTTGCATACTAATTTGGAGATTTGTAATAGCTAATAATAACATCCAGAATAGCTTTAACACTTTTATAAGATACCCCAAGATGGTGCTTTGCCCACTTCCAGTAGACCCCACCAAAGGCACTGGCATAGCCCAGATTAATCACATGCATGCCATTTTCCATCTCTCTCTGTCCCCAAAATACCTCAGGACTGCTGCAAAGTTTGTAAAGAGCCTTCCTGTTTCTGTTTTCCTAAGTTTCTGAGTCACAGGAATTGTCCTCAGCCTGGACCTGGTGTTTTCATAGCCCTTATACATTACTAACCTCAGTCTTTATCTCAAGATTGTGGAATCAAAGTGGAGGTAAGCTCATGTCAAATAGCCAAGATTTAACATTCTTCTCCTTAGCTTTTCTTTGTTATCTTTTTTTCCCCTTTTTTTTTTTTCATTTAATGGATAAGTGAAATAATATTCACAGAGTGGAATATGATGTTTTTGACAACATTTCTTACATTTGATTAGCATAGTGTTACTTTCTGTATATTCAATGATCAATTAACATTATATAAAACCAAATAAAATACCAGATAAAATAGATATAAATCCTGAAAAGGTACAAAAATGTCTAAATAATAATATATAAAAGAAATTGAAAAATAACTTCTAGAAAACTGCCTTAAATTTAAAAAGGAAAAAAAAAGTAAAAATTACTAATCAATGAAATGCAACAGGGAGTTTGATTATCACATGATGATAATTGCCCCAAGCCTTCCCAGCAGTATTCAATCCAAGTTATAAATAACATCACAGTAAATGCTAAGGCTGAGTTACACATTCATTTTCCATGTTATCACTGTGGAGATCTTAAGAGATGCATTCTGGACAACGTCCATCATTCTCATCTTGCAAAATGAGCAGAATTCCATAGGAATCTCAACAACAGATTTTAGAGAGGATAAACATTCCAAATTTTTTTATCAAATCTTGAAATAGAAAGAATTATTATGGAAAATCTCACACCTTCTTTCATATACAGAGTGTAAAAATGTATTTTCACCTCTGAATCATGTCTATGAGAATATCAGTAGTCTAATAATAGTAATCATATTTCCATTAGTGTTTATATTTTGTACCCAAATTACAGAACATTGTGTAACAGATGGAAAGAATATAGATTAAAAATATGTTAACGATAACCCACCATGCTGTCTATAATCTTTGAGAATTCTTAAATAAATAAAAAAATCATGAGCTTTTAATCAATTTACAAAAACTCATAGGAATAGGTAAAGGTTATTAATAGCTGAAGGAAACAGGAAATAGGAAATATTTGCCATCAAATAAGGAGATTTCAGAGAGGATTTTGTATACAAACTATATTTTAGTAGTTTCATCAGTATTTTCACCCTCAAAATTCAAATTAATTTAAATAACAAGGTAAGGCACATTCTGGGAAGGCTTCATTACAAACTGAAACTCCTTAGAGGCACAGAGTACCATGTGTGATCAAACTTGACATATTCTTATTAATGTACAGTCTCAGTAGATTTCAGAGGCAATGTTTGACAGGGTCCAGTGGTCCTGTTATAATTTTTCAACTCAAGCCTCGGGCATGGAGCTGTGAAAGGTAGCCCCACTTACTTGTTTGAAGTTTCTTCTTTCAGCAAAGATGCCAGAAGAGATTACTTCTTCCTGTTAGAAAATTATAATTTAGGTCCGGAATAAAAGTCCACTCAGAACAAAAGTCTGCCCAGAAAAAAATGCTCTTACATGGCTGTATGCAACTGATGAAGACATTTTCAGGGCCTGAGCTTTGATGATCCTTGTGGGTACCTTCCAACTCAGGGTATTCCATGACTCATGATTTTCATATTCCCTGTCAATATATAACACTCTATGTTCATGATTAACAAAAAGAAAGTGCAGAAAGAACACAAGCCTTAGCTATGATTTATATATCTGTTATAGGTTGCTCTTTGTTTGTGGTTCTCAGAGCTCTGTGTCATGAAATAACCTTATTGCTGCTATTTCCAGGCATAAGAAACAAAACCACAGAGAGAAAAATATATTTACCAAGATCATCAATTACTCAACAATATAATTTGGAAGATAAACCAGGTTTCTTTGGTCTCAAGCCTCCACACTGTTTCTAATTATTTCTTTGATCACCTCTATACTCTTCAAGAAATACATAATACAAATACTTTGTCATCTATGGCTCAAATTAGCCAATAAAAACCATGTACATTTGCTATTTTATTGTAGTGCAAAGGTTGTCATAGGATCAAATCCACTTAAAATTAATTTTCATGTCTGTTTTTTCATCAAAACACATGCTTATTTTCTGTTATAAGTTTTAAAGAAAAGCAATTAAAATATTCAGAAAATAAATTAAAATAATCACAAGGAAAACATAATTTCCTGTTGCAAAGACATCCACTTATCTTCAGATATTCCTTTTCTATTCTTATGCCAGATGTTAATTTGGCTCTCACGCCCTTGCATACAGCCCTATTGCAACATTAATCAAGTGATTAAGAGAGCTGTTATTTCATTAGTACATCCTTTTACTGATCATTGTGACACATTAGTCACAGATAAAATGAGTACCAGAGGCTTCCTTCAAAAGCTGTGTATTGTTGTTTCCACTGCAATAAAAATTTTTGCCTTTCAGTCCACAAGAATGTAATTGTACTAAACGATCTAGCCTAGCAACAATTCCACCTCTGTCTAAAAGGTGTTTTATTCCAGAGCAATAAAGAAGAAAGAAAGAAAGAA
>VZRX01014427.1:0-49122 GCA_013398075.1 Notiomystis cincta
ATTATTATTACTACTACTACAATGATGATGATGATGGTACTGATGATGGATGGATTATTTACTTTACACTGAGCTTCATAGCTTGCATTCTCTAATAAAGTAAGAAATGTATTGTTTTAAATGAAAAAAGAAAAGTTTGGAACTGCTAAAATGAAAGTCTACTCTCAGTTATGTTTCCTATCATATTTTCTGTGAAAACATAAAATTTCTATTATAAGAATAATGTAATTTCCAATGTCTGTAGTAATTTTTTTGCCTTGAGGCTTATTGCTAATTCGGAAGTATATTGAGATACTAAGTGTATGTTTGGTTTAGTATCCATAGGAAGGTGTTTATATTTGTCTCAGAAATCATTTTCTTAATGAAGAATCTGCAGCTCCTCTTTAGCTGTTACTCAGATGAGCTTGTGAGGGTGGTAAGTAAATGAACAACATTTTTTTCTCTAATATTGGCATCAAATTTGAATGGTTCTATAAAACAAAGACTGTAGAGTCCACTGTACTGGCAGCAAGACATCAGAAAATATACTTTAGTTTTTTTGAAACATCTCTAACTCTTTTCAGGTAATCTCAATAATGAGGCCTTGAAACTTTCTCTGTAAAGCATTAATACTCTCAAAAGTGGTTTGATGGAGAAAAATTCAAGAAGATATAGATCTGTTTTTTCTTTATAAATAAATACAAACAAATATTTGCTTAGAACATTACAGTATCTCAGTTACTTGGTCTGTGTTTTTTACAGTTCAATTGACATGCCAATTATGTTACATTATATATGATTTATAATAAAGCAGTATTTTTAGAAGGCTTGCTGAAAATATTTCTTTTTTTTGTTTTTTTCACTTTCAGTGCTATCAGATATACTGCAAATGTCATGGAAATGAACAAAATACTTCAATTTATTTTGCTTAGTTCAATGCAAGTGGTGAACCCCTAAGTCTTCCTAATGGTTATCTTTTTTTTTTTTTGCTTACAGGTAACCTGTGGAATGCTTTTCTCACAGTCTTAGTATCTGTTAAAATGCACCTAAATCAAGACCATGATGCTTTTTATTATGAGTTTGCAATACATTATAAATTCAGGAAGCAAACAGTGTTGAGTATGGTCAACATGGCAAAGGCTGTGGCACTTTTCTGCCCCTTGCTGAAGGGAGCTGCTTACCTGAAACCACCTAGGGACAGATCATGGGTAGATGGTTTACAGTTGTGGACTTCTGAACCTGCTTATTTTCTCAAAGTAACCAGTGCAGTTTGTTATGTTTTATCAACCATCATTTTACAATTCCTTATGATCATTAGGCCCACATGATTTATGGTTGTCTTAAAAATGCTATAGACTTTATGGAGCAGGGAGAATCTTTTTACCCTCAAGTCTAACAAAACTGGAGATTAATCCTCATTAGGTCAGTAAGATGCTATTATAATATGAAAACAAATTTATTTTAATCAGATAGATTTTAATCTCCCAGAGTTTCAAGTTTTGTCAAAGAGGTACAGGGTCATTAGCTATGTTTGTGTATAAACAACTTCTATAAATTCACCATGTTAAAACATATTTGTGTATTCACACATCTAGAATGACTTTGTTTTGCCATTTATCAAGGTCGTTTCTGCACTTTTTTATTCAAAAAAGAGAGGAAAATAATTTCCTTTAATAGCATGTAACTGCCAAATAAGGAATCAAAGAAATACCAGATAAAAATATTTAAATCAGATGTATTTAGAGGTAATTATTAAAAAACAAACAAAAAACAAACCCAAACAACACCAATAATAAATCCTTAGATTTATTTATGTAAGCATTCATAAACTTTATAAAAAACTCTTTTTGACCACAAAGGGTACCACAAACATAGCAAAATGATTGAAAAAATTAGAATGGTTTATAATGAGTTATCAAGGTGCTGGGGTAACTAAATAATTTTCTACACCTGTGGGAAGAAGGCTGTGTCTAATAAAGATTTCTTTTTAAAGGCACAGGAGGATTTTCCATAACTTCTTAGGTTAAAATACCAGTGCAGGAAACATCTTGCTGAAGGATGGGCAGAACACTCAAGAACAGATTCCCACAGGAATGGAGAGTTGCCACAGTTCTTTATCTTCCAAAGTTCATATCACACCTCTTTGGCCTTGTTTTTGTTAATGCAAACACATGGCCCATAGTATGTATATTGACAGTACACATAATTTTATTAAAATAACACAATAGTGTTGTGCCTGTGATTCAGCCAGGGTGAATGGACAAAAGAGAAAACACCACACCCAACAAAGGAAAGCAATCACATACCATGTACAGGTGTCTAAAATGAAATTAAGATAATATTTGCTCATATAATTCTGTTGGTTTTGACAGAGCAGGAAAATTAATATGTAAAATTTGCATATTATGCAATACTTTAGAAACATAACTTGATCCAGCCAGGTTGAGTGAAGGGCTTTGTAAAAATTTCTCTTTGATTCCATGAATTGGATAAATTGCATAAAGAAAGAATCACAGTCAGCTTAGATGGACTCTAATAATTAATAGTGCTTGGCAATCACCACGCTTGAAAACATGCATGTATTGCAAAGAAGAGGAAGGTTGGTTGATATAGCTTGAGAAGATAATGCTGAATCTCTTTCTTTTAGTCTGAATTGTTTCTCCACTTCTCTATTTTAGTGCATTGTTCTCATGGTGATGAAAAAAATAAGTAATATAAATTGTTTTTTTCTTAAGCTATTTTTTCTGTCAAAGGTAGATAAATTACTAAGGCTTTGGTTAAAAGCAAGGCACCAATATGTACAACATGTCCATGCAAGGCCATAGCTTTTTATTCCTTTCTAGTTTACATTTTTGTGGTATTACATGCATCTATAACTTTTTGTTAGCCTACAGACTCCAGTTTTGCTTTTCATTTTCTAATATACAAGAAAAAAATGTTACAATTCAGACCATTCCTCTCACATGGTATTAAAGTTTTGCAAAAAAGCCTAGGCCTTAAACCTCAGTAGTTTTAGATTGATGGGTGGACAATACACTCAGTGGAATAAAAATTGTACTGTGTAGAAGATTCTTATATTAAAAAGCAAGTGGACATTTAGAGTGTCCTATGGTGTGACAGACAGTTTCTAACACAAGTTCAACTGATAGCTTTACTTTGTTCTTGCATTAGCTTGTGGCTTCTTTCCCCAGCAATATCTAATGCTTTGGTAGCAGTTTGAAAGAGCAGCTCTCTCAAATGAAATGTAGTTTAGATGTGACACTTTTTTTTGGTTTGTTGCTGCTACTTTAGCAGGGGGCTCCTCAAGGCAGTGTGTGGCACAACGGGTAAAGCCTGTGTGTGCTGACCAGGAGCTCAGAACACACACTGTCCTGACAACTACCATCTGTGCTGAGAGTGGTTGCTGCATTTTTATTCTCCTTTTTTTCTTTTTTCTTCTTTTTTTTTTTCTTCTTTCTTTTTCTTTTTTTTTCTTTTTTTTTTTTGTATCCAAAAGGGGAATTATTGAACCACTGCTTTGACGACCAAGAATAGTATGTCTGTGAACTAAAAGCAACTTTAAATTTTGTAATTGCTTTCCTGCTAGTGGAGGAATTGTAATTTTCTCCTCTAGAGAAAATGATTAACTGAGAATTGCGCTCAGCCTGTAAACTTCTCTGCTAGGAGCAGCTCCATGGAGGAGTCATTTATAGTAAAGAGTTAACATGTGTGTAAATGTTTGCAAAAGAGCCTAAGATCATTTGTCTCTGAATGCACTTGTTTCTTTCAAACTAATTTGTGTAATGAAGGCTCAAAATTTAATTTACACATATATGTTCTTTTGATGTTGGTTTTTTTCTGTAAAGTAGTAATTTAATTTTATTTTAGCATTCTTGTTTGACACTAGTTTTCTTCTCTTGCTTATACAATTGGCACCAATAGAACATGAGGAAATAAAAAATGGAGCTCAAATGCTGCCAAGTTTTCACCGAGCAAGCTTGGTAACATTCTGAATTATCTAGGAATGTTAAAATATAAGTTTATAGTGCTTCTATTTGCTTGTGAGTTGTTAAGATAGGTAGTTCATATTTTAAGCTGATAAAACTGGAAAGGAAGTTCAACACTTCTTGAAAACATTTTGGTATTTCATAAATCACAAGTATACCCTTATTTTTCTCTCTTTCTTTTTCCTGTCTCTTGTTCTTTCCTTTTCATATGGGGTTTGAATTTCCAACTGCTGGATATAAAGATTTTGGCTTTTATTAAGTAGCATGCTGATTAGGGAAATAGAATCATAAGACATCCATCTATATTCATATGCATTAGTGCCCATCATTCTATGCTTGTCATTCAGACTGTTTTGAAAATTCAAATATTTGAACTTAGATATGTTTGGGGAATTGCTTAATGTTTAGAGGCATTACTGATTTATTTCCTTTAAAGGATCATACATCTGTTGATATAAATTTCTGATATATGTTTCTTCTTACATTTTCTTACCAGTGCAGTCTGTTGGAGAAACAGACCAGACCTTTAAAAAGAAATTTTATAAATGTCATTATTTAGTGTTAATCATTGTAGGGCTTTTCCTATTACTATGTTTATTTTTGGAAATCTAATTAGCTGAGGAATTATTGAGGAAATATTTGGCTTAAGACAAAATTGATACAATGTTCTAGGTGTTTCATAGATTTTAAAAGAATAATTGCATCTAATAAATTCTGTACTGAATTGCCTGTGAGGGAGGACAAAAATATTTCTAAAATTTTTTTTTACATTCATCTTTTATACCAATTTTTTTTCTCTTTCCTTCAGAAGTTCAGAAAGAATCTCAAGCAGCAAAAAATAAATCTTGGCCTAAAGATGAGCTGTTAACATATAATAAGCAGGTGAAGCAGGTAAGCAGGTTTAGTACTATTGTGAGATGGTATTGTTTTTCCTGTGCTTAGGGTTTTGATACTTTATAGCAGACAGAGGTCTGCAAGCTGTTTCCTTACCACCTGCCCTTTAAAAAAAGATTTTCTATAAAACAGGTCTTCATACTGGTCTTGCAGCTTAAGGTTAGAGGAAAAAACAAATTAAGGTTCATTCGGTCAGATGTTGGGTTAGGCTTTTCTTTATGAGATTGGAAAGAAGATTATACATGGAACAATGTATAAATAGAATCCTAATCTACATTTAACAAGTGGATGCCTTCCTAGAAAATAGTTTAATGCTCAATATCCTTTTAGTTTTGTGATATTTCACATGGCAAAAACTATTATTACTATACAAATTCTATAAAGCTTAGATTTTTCAGCAGAGAACATGTATAAAGTGAATACAGACAGTAGGACACATTTGCTGCCGAGATGGAATAATATCTTTTCTCATATGTTGTCAGTTTTTAGCATTCTAGTGTTCTAAGGCTATAACCAGATCCTAAAATAAAACCCTAACTTAATTCCTTCTGCAGCTTTGCTGTAAATGATTACTTTGCCTTAAAACTGTTTTTTACACCTATTGTGAAACAAATAGCACTATTTATTACATTTACAATGGTATAATGAGAAGGACAACCAAGAATGGGATATGTTTCTACTGGGCAGTTTTATGTGCAGAGGTACCAGATAGCCTTGGCCTAAAGTTAAATAAATGAGATGAACAAGGCTGGAAAAGCTTCATGGGAACACAGATAGAGGTCTTGAGAAGGAAGGGATGAAAGATCAGAATGAAAAGAGGATGAGACAAATACATGTGGAATGCTTTTTGATGGCCCAAAATTTGCAAGTTTGTTGTTTCAAGGTCTCATCATCATAAAGCAGAGGTCTAGTCAAAATGAGAAAGAATCTGATTGTCTAAGGGCCTTGTTTCAGCTGCTTTTCTAGCTCCTTCCACTGACTGTAATTTGGCCCTGATTGTGTCTCTTCAAGCTGAGTGAAAAAAGGCATAGAGAGAGGTGGGCATGTGCCTAGACTTCCAGAGCATTAGCAACCACTTTCCTGGTCAGCCAAGACCCAAAGATGCACAGAGTTTATTCTGAAGAGTAAGGGACAGGGGAGCTCTGGGAGTGAGTCACAGGGAGATGACAAAAATTCCACATCAGTACTGACACTGCATTCTGCCATGGGGCTACAGCAGACATGCAGTAGAGCCCTAAGTCACTCAAGCAGTTTCAGCTGGCAGGCATTCTTCTGTAGAGAAGGATTAATATTTCCTAGCAGCTTTTGTGGTAGCAAAATTACTCTTGTTAAATGGATTAGAGTTCTGTTGAAGAATATGGATGAAAATGAAATTATATTACTTTTTAAAAGTTCTGCTAAATAGGAAAAAAAATTGCATTTTGAAATTTTCCTTACAATATTTATCTATTTACAGGTCAGAAATATTTCCAGGACTTCAGTAGAAGTAAAATATTTCAGAAATCTCATTTGCCATCTGTACTTGTTATAATGTTTCATATAATTAATATTAATCATAGAACACTCAGTCTTGAAAAAACCTCTATGACCATTGAGTTCAACCATTAACCTAACACTGCCAAGTCCTCCACTAAGCCATGTCCCTGAGTGCCACCTCTGGACCTCTTTCAAATGCCTCCAGGAATGGACAAACCTATCTGTGAAGACATTTTTCCTAATATCCAATCTAAACCTCCCCTAGCGCAACCTGGGGCCATTTCCTTTTGTCCTAATGCTCGTTACCTGGGAGCAGAGACTGACTCCCACCTCACTACAACCTCCTTTCAGGTACTTGTAGAGAGTGGTAAGGTCTCCTCTCAGCACTTATCCCCATACTAATCAGCTCCAGCTCCCTCAGCCACTCCTCACAAGAGTTGTGCTCCAGATGGTTCATGAGTTCTGCTGTCCTCCTCTGGACACGCTCNCCTCTGGACCTCTTTCAAATGCCTCCAGGAATGGACAAACCTATCTGTGAAGACATTTTTCCTAATATCCAATCTAAACCTCCCCTAGCGCAACCTGGGGCCATTTCCTTTTGTCCTAATGCTCGTTACCTGGGAGCAGAGACTGACTCCCACCTCACTACAACCTCCTTTCAGGTACTTGTAGAGAGTGGTAAGGTCTCCTCTCAGCACTTATCCCCATACTAATCAGCTCCAGCTCCCTCAGCCACTCCTCACAAGAGTTGTGCTCCAGATGGTTCATGAGTTCTGCTGTCCTCCTCTGGACACGCTCCAGCCCCTCAATGTCTTTATTGCAGTGGGGCCCAGAACTGGACACAGAACTTGAGGTGTGGCCTCAGCAGTGTCCAGTACAGGGGGACAATCACTGCCCTGGTCCTGCTGACCACACCACTGCTGATACAGGGCAGGTGCCATTGGCCTTCTTGGCCACCTGGTCACACTCTGGATCATGTCCAGATGCTGTTGACTGGAACCTCCAGGCCCTTTTCCACTGGGCAGCTTTCTAGCTACTCTGCCCCCAGCCCCTAGCACTGCTTGGGGTTATTGGGACACAAGGACAGGACTGGTGACTGAAATCTAAGGCACTGCACCTTATTGAACCTCATACAACTGACCTTGGCCCACTGATCCAGCCTGTGCAGATCTCGTTCTAGAACCTTCCTACCCTCAGGCAGATCACTCCTGACCAACTTGGTGCTGTCTGAGGACTTGCTGAAGGTGCACTCCAGATCACCAAAAAGGCATTTAACAGGACTGCTACCAACAGTGAGCCCAGGGGAACAGCACCAGTGACAGGCCACCAGGCAGACATAATCCAGTCACCACTACCCTCTGGGCTTGGCCATCAAGCCAATTTTTATCCAGAGAAAAATGTGTCTGTCCAAACCATGAGCAGCCAGTTTCTCCAGGAGAATGCTGTGGGAAAGGGTGTCAAAAACTTGACTAAAGTCCAGGCACAGAGCATCCACTGCCTTTACCTCACACCAAACAGGACATATTGTCACAGGAGATTAGGTGAGTCAAACAGGACCTGCCTTTCACAAACCCATGCTGGCTGAGCCTGATCCCCTACTTGTACATGCCACGTGATGGCATTTAAGACAATTTTCTCTATGGCCTTTCTGGGCACTGAGGCTGACAAGCCTGTAATTCTCTGGATGCTCCTTCAGGCCCTTCTTGTAGAGGAGCACCACATTTGCTACCTTTCAGTCAACTGGGATCTCCCTGGTTAGCCAGGACTGCTGGTAAATGATTACAAGCAGCCTGGGGAGCACTTCCAACAGTTCCATCAGTACTTTTGGATGGATCCCATCTGTCCCCATAAACTTTTGTGTGTCTAAGTGATGTATCAGGTCACTGATGTTCTCCCTTTGAGTTATGGGGGCTTCATTCTGTCTTTTAGACCAGGAGACTTGGTACCTGGAGAGCAGCTGGTCTTACTGTTAAAGAGTGAGACAAAGAAGGCATTAATAATGATGTTTGTAGGTAGTTTGAAGAGTGTACTCTGCAACATCAGTTGATTTGTTGGTTGCTAATCTAATTATGCCAAATGATGTATAAACAATACACACTGCAGTGTCATTGATGGTAATCTTTATAATATTAAAGAATATAGTGAGATTACTTATTACTTCTAAATTATATGGTGCTATTTGACAACAAAACAGTTTCTCAGTCATTTGACAGTACTGGCATATTGTGATGATGTTTTTTAGACAGTATTAAATATTTTGGGCAGCTTGGCATTTTGGTAATGTATAGGTGCTGTGATTGCAACAACTCTCATCAGTGTGTGTTTAGTGATCTTACAAGAGTATGTCATTTGCAAGATTGGCACCTGAAAAGATAACATACATTTGGTTGTATTTAACACAAGCACTACATAATTCAATTCTACTATTCAACTTGAAAGTGCATGCTTTCACTTTTACACATGGAAGGATGAATGGAGATAAAGTTTTAGAAAAAGAAAGAGAAATGGTTTTAAAAACTCATATGAACTAGCTAAATGTTCTAATGCATCCTTAGCAGAATGATTTTTAAAGAAAATAATGACAATGCACTGTATATTAATATTTCTATAGAAGACAGTTCATTGGCCTGTTGTTGTGATGTATGATTTTGAAATTATTTTGCTTTGCTGGTGCGCTGCAGAGCCCATGCAGTTTCAAGAAAAATGCATTGATTGTGTACATGACCTTGCAAATTTGGTTATACACAAAGCAGTCAGATGAAAAAATGACACTATTTGCTTTAGTTACTGTAATTTTATGTTATATTTGTAACTGAATTACATAAATATTTTTATTAAAAAGGTTGTGTGCTAGTTCACTGGTGTTTCTACAAAGAAAATTGAATAGAATATGAGATTATATAAATTTTAAAAGTCCATGTAATATAAGTGTGTTGGGTCATTTTCTCTGATTTTAGTTTTAAGGGAAATCCCCTCTGCTTAGTATAGCTTCCATTATTCAATAGCAAGAGAGTGTTGAAGTCCCCCTCCATGTGTGTTTCACAAAGGAGGTGAGATCACAGAACTCTGAATTATGATTTTAAAGTAACAGCTGCTGTAATTTTAGTTTTGGCTGTTTCAATTAGCTATATTGGTGTCTAAGACATCAAATGTTGAGTATTTTCTGTTTCCTTGGATATCATGGATTGCATGGATTTAAAAAATTTTAAAAAATTATTTAGTATGTAGACATTTCAAAAGCTGGAAATGGCAACGAATCTAATCAAGTTACTTTTTTTCCTTTAAATTTGACAAGAGATCATGACCGAGACTTATGTGATATTCAAGTGCAAAAATCACTGTCTTATATTTGGTTCATTTTTATTGATACATTTTCAGGTAGGCATATTGCATTAGAGCTTTTCTGTATTCTAGAGTTTTATGCTAAACAATAAATATCTGACTTTGTTCCTTTGTATTTTTTTCATGTATGTGCTGACATAAACAGTGGTGTTTGTTTCAAAAATAAACTGAGAATATATGAAGCCATTTTAATTTTGGATAAGACTTTTCAGGAGTAGTGACTCATTTAGGTATCTTCTACAGTTCTCAGTATCTTTTACTTATTTATTTATGTTCTTATTTATTACATATAAGCTTCCATAAATTTTTCCTGAAATGATTCCTTCTAAGAACTTAAATACTGTTGAAGTTGTCAATAAACATAGACACTGTGCTCAGTTATGTTCTGGGGTAAATAAAGCTTGTGAATGGACAAAGAAGAGTAAAATTCTATGGTTTTACGATTCATTTAACCAGATGTGTGACTGAAATCTAAATTAGAAATGCATTTTTCTGGAAATAATTGTGTCCTTTGGGTTTCTATAGATTAAGATAGACAGCCTTCCCAGAAGTAATTACCATGGTGTAGCAGGACGAGCTGGACCCAAAAGTGGACCTACTTTTCATATTGAGATAGGCTTTTTTTCAAAACAAAGCACTTTAAATTTCATTTCCCCCCCGTGTTGGCCTGTTTCTGTCTTTTTTATGCTATTACACATCTTCATTTTCTTGAACCTGTTATGTTTTGTTACATATACAAGCTTTTAGGTGGAGTTCAGAAGAATTCTTTCCATTGATGGCACTGCTGGTCTGTTTTAAAGATATTTAAGAGGTTACAGGAAACAGGAGGTCATCACAACATGGCAAAAGCAGCACAAGGATATAGATTCTGAGGCTCAGTTTGGTGAAACACAGGCAGACAATTTTGCAGCAGTGATGACTTCAGTAGTTCCTTGCTGTTTGCTTTTGCTCCTGGATAACAATGAGCTGTCCTGGACAAAATTTCTATGTGGGGATACTCTACAAAGAGAATCAGAGATACAGATTAATTTCTGTCTTTTCAACTTTTTTTATTATTTTTTTTTCCAACATGTATCAGTTATTTGATTTATTTTGCAGTGTGAAAAAACAGTTTTTGGTGAAACTAAGCACAACTAATAAATAGGAATGAGCAGCTGTGGGTGAAAACAGTAGGAATTCCTTACATATTCTTACTGGATTCCTTTACTTAATAAATGCAACCTTGAAGAAACTTTCAAAAAATGTTATCCTTTAAACTATATGTATCTTTGAATTTGCTTAAAAACATAACAAAAAGTGCAGATGTGTTCATACTCTTCTAAGTTTATTAGTTCTGCATATTAATATTATTTTGATGGTCCTTTGATTATTCTCTTTGTAATATTTTGAAATACATTGATCTTATGCATTATTCAGAAAAAAACAATTTAGGTAGAGCACACTGGAAATTTTGTTTTATTACACTTTTCTGCTTATTCCTTGTACTGAATAGCTGTGGGGACTGATGTTCTAAACTGCTGTAGTTTAATTTATTTGCATTTTCTGGATGGTCAGAGCTGTTTGTGTGCCACTGTTCCTTGTACTACTCCAGAATAGGTGTGAAAATCTCCATGTAACTTAGCAGTTGCTAATACTGTGTTTATCTGCTGTTCATGAACATTTTAGCTCCATCCTTGGATGTTTGACATATAGAAAGAAAAGCAATATAAGGAACTAAACCTGCTGAAGTTCAGAAAGAGCTGCAAGAAGAATGCAACCTGCAACAATCTTTGGCTCTTCAGGCTTCAAATGTCACATATTTTTTAAAACTTATTTCATAATTACAAAAAAATTAATGAAAATATATGACATTATTGGTGCATTGCAATATTGCCAAGCTTGGAGAAGAAACAATACCATCCTTCAAAATTGGATCTGAACACTTACGATTCCTGATCTAAATGATCAGATTTAGTTTGGTATCTCTAGTTTAATTTTCTGTTTATCTCCTTGAAATAGTTCTGATATGGGTTTTAAAACCCACAGGAGCCATCCAGTCCTGTTATATGCAGATGAAACTTCTCTTGACTGCAGCAGAAACTGAAGTTGCTTATGTGGGGGTTGCATTTGTCCATACAATTCCAAGAATAATCTAATCAAAATAATTAAAAACAAACAATGGAAAATACCACAAATTTAATATAAGCAATGCCAGCTGTAAGTCATCATCTTTAAATAGAGAAGATGTATTAAAAATTCATTAACTTGAATTTGTATTACAGTCAGTGCTTGTCTGAAATTCAGGAGATTTTACATGGAGAGCTGTAATTTAAGGACAACTGCTTATTACCTTGCTCTTGTCATAGGGTGTATCTGTCACTCTCTAGTAGGAGTGTGGATTACAAAAGCAGTACAGGCTGTGTCCTAATTTAACTGATCCTGTCCATCCATGTCAAGTCAGACTCTTCAGTTTTACGGTCCCCACTGCCAATAAGATCTTTACAGATAGCTTTGTTTAGATGTACCATAGGTTACTTCTTCGCTTCTCTATAAGAAAAGAGGAAAAGAAAAAGAACCTTTATTTATTAGATTTTGTTGTTCTTAGGGTCCCGAAAGGTCTATTGGATACAGAAGAGAGCCTTTTTATGGCAGGCCTTAAGTTTGTAAATGGATAATACTTTCAATTAAGTAGCTGAGAATAGTCATGGGAAAAGAATGCTTACGTTTATGAAACAGTCAAATTGGCATTTAAGTGACCCTTTGCATGCCATTGCTTATCTGCATTGCTTAAAGATCATTTGGTTAGCAAGATTATATATTAAAACAAATAGTGTCAACAGACAATGAGTGTTTTACCTTCAATAAATACTTACTGTCAGATTATCAATGGTGCAGAAACTGCACAATTTTCTAAAAAACCTGTATTTAGTGCATTAAGTGAAGGTAATGTAGGCCACACACATAGTATTGTTTTTTCATGTCCCCTTTTCCAAAGAATGATAAATAGTCTGTTTTAGGAGACTGTGTGCTGTAAAAACATTCACCTTTACCTGCAGCATGCCCCAAATATTTCAGTTTACATTGATAAAGCGTCTGTTTAGTTCATTCAATGAAACGATAATTTCTACACAAGAGCAGCAATGGTAATGCAATTAAATAGCATTCACATTGGTTTTGGTTATATTTATTAAAAGTAAATGATAAAACTTAGAGAGAAAGTCCCTAGAAATTTTAAAATTATTTTGCCATCCATTGTTTACAGAAATCATTCTAAATGTTGTAAGTGCAAAGTTAAATTTTTTGACATATTTTTTTAAAAATTTTAACTGTGTGGTTATCTCATTGTAGGGAAAGTGAACTATATTAGAGCATCCTAAACTACTATAAACACTTGTGAAGATTATATACTTGTTATTGAGTTTAAAAAGCAATAACAAAGTGGGAAATATTCCTTTCTAATTTTAAATTAATATGATCCACTTATTAAAGCATTGATCGCTGATCTCACACACCAGAATAGTTACTTATTTCTATTCATGCTGCTAAACTGTTCAATTATTAAAAAAAGAGATTCCTTTGCATCATATGGGGTTGCTGTAAGAATGCCTTAAATCCTAATCAATCTTATGTATTATGTGATTGACTTGCTTTTCAAACAGGATATTTAATTTTTATGTTTAACTTTCACGTTTTATTTCACAACTCTGATGCTATTTTCATTCAGGCAAAAAAGCCATTGATTTCAGTAGAGACTTTGGATTGTAAAATCTGTGAAACTGTCTTGTTGAATCATAAAGTAACCAGGCACTTTCTTATACATTAAAGCTGAACGACTTGAAAAATTTATTTTGAGCAGTTTTAATTAAAATGAAGAGATTCATTGATGCTCTTTCTTGTGGGGTGGCCATGTGCCTATATATATTTCATATAATAATTTTTTGATGGTAAGTCAAAGTTCTATTATATTATGCTAATTTTCACATAGTGTTTTTTCTTTACATGTTTGACTTCTTATCCTACTGTCTTTTTTTTAATGTAAGGAAATATAAAATATTTTTATAACAAGAATATATATTGCATGATAAATTACTTTTCTGTTTTTCTTTATTTTGTATTTGTTGATGATTTCCTTCTTATAATATCTGTTTATAGCATAAGGAATAGGTCTTTATAACAAAAAATCAAATTGTTGGAAGTGTCACTGTCTCAGGAGAACCACAGAAAAATATTAAAACCTGAAAACCGTTCCGTGTAATTTCAAAATGGAATGTCAACCTTTTTATTCTGGGATCTGCTTCTAAAACATGAGGACACTTATGAACTTGAATTAAAGTAGCATATATTTTGGGAGCCATTTCTGAGGTTTTTCTACATCTCAGGCATTTTTCATATACTGCTCTTCACATTGTAACTGTCTGCACATTAGACATTTATTAACTTTGTAGAGTCCATACAGTAGCAAGAGACTGTTTTTAGAATTTGATCCATGGCCTGTGGAAGTCAATAAACTTTCATCACCTTTAGTACAACGTAGATTGAAGAGTTAAATGGTAGAATTTTTTAGTTATTAACTTTTCAAAGATAGAGACCCCGTATTTCCTCTAAAACCAACGGCTGAATTCAAAAGCCAGGAATAAGCCCAAGTGATAGCATATTGTCTTGGGGTGATTAATAAAAGTAATTCAGAGTTGTAAAGTTATTTATTAGGTACTCTGTAGTGAGAGAGTATTTAAAGATTAATGTATATTTAATGTTTTCACAGAGCATTAATTCACGTACCCAATTTACGCTATGTTACTTGATTTAAATTTTCAGTGCAACAAAGGAAAGACCTTCTTAAGCTGGGACAGGAAAATTTTGACTACTGCACTTATTGTTTTACTTTATATTTATTACCAATTATTCAGCTTTTACCTGTTTTTCTTTCCTAAATAATATGATCTCTACTTCAAATAGAAATTACCAATACTTTATACCAAGTTTTTATGTTTGCAGTTAATATACTATGGTCTGATGTATGTCATGATCCAATATTTAATCAACTAACATACATAAGAATCTAGAGAATAGATATTAAGATTCTTGATTTATTTATTTTCAGTTTTAGAGGTCAACATTATCCATGCATCCATGTATCCATCATCATCTATGTACTGCTTTTCTTATTTTCATATTGCCTCCTTATTTGCAACAGTTTTTTATCATGTTTTAAACAGAAGAGGTCACACGTTATTTAAAGCAGAGGACATGGAAAATAAGGAGGAAGAACCTTAATCAAAGGAATAATTTCAAAGAAATTACTTATTTTCAGAGTTTCTATGATTTAATTACTTTTTTTGAGGTGCAGGAATTCATGTTGAAAAATAATTCTCATGGTGTTTTAGGATTATGTAATTTTAAAGTGACAAAGAAAAAGGTTTGAAAAATTCCCCTTATTTGGTAGATGTTTTTTAAAATAAGTAGAAGGAGGGTGCTAAAAGACTTGTATCATGCTTAGAATGTAAAATGTACTGTTTGTTTTTAAAAGTAAATTGCATTTTGTAGACATGTAAGTCATCTGCCACAATTTAGGTTATAAATATATTCTACTCACACGAGAGGTCCCATTGAAATGAGAAGGAATACTAAACAAATACAGTAGGGCTTTCTGTGAATGTAAAATTCTGCAGTAGTAAAAGGTTTAAAGTACACACACACCAGCCCTTTATCACAGACAGTCTTACCTCAGTCCTGACTCTACAAACACTTAGGGGGAAGCATAACTTTACCTAACTGAGTGTAGTTCTGTTGAGCTCACACATGCACAAACTGAAGCACATTCGTGGCTGGGACCTAGATAAACTCGTCGTCAGAAATAATAATTGTGGATAGAACAGGAAGTCGTGTGATAACTGCAGGATGTTTAAGGAGTGAGGAGCTGAAGTGGAACAAAATGCATCCTAGTTAATTTTTCTAAAGTTGAGGTGGCATTTAAGATGGGATCTGTCAAAAAATTTGTTCTACAAAAAGTGATGAAACGTAAATGAATTTTGGAATAACCCTACCGCGTTTTATCATGTTATTATATACCAATTTTTATATTTGATGGTTGTGCATTCCTAAATATTTGTTTTTAATTTTTTAATGTGTTTTGCATTCAGTAATGTGCATATGAATGAATATAAAGCATATTCTTTTTTTCATTGTTTATTACATTTTTTTCTTTTTTGTGTCTTTTTTGTTTATATGGTAATACCAAAAAAATTCACAATTGGAGCCTTAATACTCTCAAGTTTTTCCTGATGGTTTTTGAGACTGGCAGTTTGCTACTTCTAGTTTCTGTGTATCACCAGCTCCAGAAATACCAAATTCTTGCTTATAAAGTCTGTAGTTAGTAAAGAATGGTAGAGTGGTAAATAAGGATAAGGCTTGGTCAGTTTTACAGGGCAATTTGTGTAGCTTGTTAACCTGGGTTCTCTTGAAAGACACACATTTTAGTGCAGCCAAATGCAAGGTCATAAGGACAAGAATAGGGAATTAGGGTCATACCTTGTAGGAGGGGAGATTGTATCCTGAAAAGCAGTAATTCTAAAAGGGGCTTTACAGGTTTGAAAGATAAGCAACAGAAGATGTCTCTGTAATACTCTCTTTAAATTAAACATGTTTACCTTAAAATAAAGGGGGTGAGACATTACCAATAATATAGAAAAGAAGTTTTGGGATTAGAAATATTATACAGAGCTTTTCTGCTCCAGGTAAGTGCTCTAATAACCGAGATAGTCATGTCAGCACTTGTTCTCTTTCTTGGCTGTATGACTTTTGCATTCTTTTCTCCTCAACAGCACAACTTCCTGTACTCAGAATGGTCAAATAATCTAGTGGTGAATTTTGAATCCTCAGATAAGCAGTGAATTCTCTTATCCTGACTCTGTGTTGCAATAATATATTATCACAAAGAGGTGGAAATCACATCTCTGCCCTTTTTCATCTTATGAAAGAAAGAAAGAAAAATCACCTTGCCCTTTCTTGAAAGAATGGATGCATCCACTCTTAGAAGAGGGCTCCATGTTCTGGATTTGAAATGGAGGGAAATATCTGCCTGCAGCCCCTGGAGAATCTAAGTTCTAGAGAGGGACAGCTGGCTTCTTGTTGTCTAAATCTGTGATTCTTCTTCCGTAAGAATGTTTTCAGGAACGTTGTACACTTGATGCACTTAACAGAGAGTTCAAATAATGTTCCAGGGGAGCAACAGAAGTGTCAATTCGTGTGTGTTCTCTCTTTTTCTTCACTACCAGTTCTGTATTGAGACTTAAAAGAGCATTAGGTAGGTTTTACACATGAGAGAGAGACAGAGTTGGGGTGAATATGTTATCTGTAAACTTTTTGATGCAACAGGATTTGCTAAACAAAAACATAAAGAGATCCAATAGTTGGGGCTTCTAGGCAAATTGAGAGTAGATATAATATTTCAATGTATAGCAATGAAAGTAGCAGATTCTGCAGCCATCCATTATTTACAGCCTTCATATCAAGACTAGATTTCTATCTGAGGTATAACCTGAGCTTCACCCAGCCAATTTTGAGTTTGGCACGTGAATACTGATGAAATTTTATTGTCTGTATTATTTAGAAGGTCGAGTTTGATAATAATGATGCTTCTCTCTGTTTTTAAAATATGAATCCACAAATTGCTCTATGAAAGTTTTTAGTAATTGAATTCTTCTGATGTAGTCAAGATTACCCTAAGCATCAGGGATGGCATTATTTCAGGGTACAGGATTAGGGCTGGATGTTTCTCTATGGTTTTTGTGAGCTTCTGCTTTTGTCAGCAATTTGGGTAGCATATAAATATAATTCGTGGCCTTTGTTAGAGTGCCTGCTTTTGATTCAGCAGCATTTTCTGTCTGTTTCACAGGTACCTTCAGAGAATATAGGGACTCAGTGAGAATAAGGACTCTGATCAGCATTGTAAACTGAGGCTCAGCATACCAGTAACCCAGTCACTATTTTGCAGAACATAATGGGAGAGAAATTAAGGAAATTCTTGTGAGAATAAACCAATGGCTCTTGTGAACAT
Organism: Notiomystis cincta; assembly: GCA_013398075.1. Taxonomy (NCBI): domain Eukaryota; kingdom Metazoa; phylum Chordata; class Aves; order Passeriformes; family Notiomystidae; genus Notiomystis; species Notiomystis cincta. The sequence continues at coordinate 17,713 of VZRX01014427.1, forward strand.
TGCTCAGGTGTGAGAGGCAGTACAAGGGTGGGTAAAAAGGTGTTCAGAAAGGAATTCCCCAAACTTAGGAATTCACTGATGGAGTTAGAAGTCACAAACATAGAAGTTATCATTTTACTGTTCCAGAGATGAAAAAAAACAACCAAAAAGGCTGTGAAGGTGTTGAAAGGAGAGGAGCATCTTTTATTTGAATACTTTTTTTTCTTTCTGTTACTTCAAAGAATGGAATAACTGTCCAAGGAAGCAACCATGATCTTTATAGCAGCACTTTGAATGGCTGTGAACACAGCAAGGTGATGTTTGTCTAGGCTAAAGAAACTGATGCTGCAGCAAGTAAGATATGATATTAGATACCAGACTATTAGCTTTGTAGAGAGATTAGAAAAAGAGTTTAATTTTAGAATGCTGTGAATGATACCTGTGTTCTGAGTCTGTGCTAGTCACAGCGAATGAAGAAAGAAAGTGGTGGGGAGGTCATGAAGGTTGAAAAGGCAAAGGCTCGTTCAATTCTTGTCTTTCAGCCTTGCTGAGCTCAAACTGGCAGCTTCACATCCCTAAGAGAAAGATCATCTGACATTTTTGTTGGTACAGAGCAGTGATTAATCACACCATGATTGATTACCATGGAGAGGGAACCTGTACATGGTCTTAGACTAGACATTGCTAGACATGGAATAGAAGAAGAGAAGAGAGTGAAGGACAGAACCCCTTAAAATAAGCAGGAAGTTGAAGGAGTTAAATGGGAGTAGAACTAGAAGAGATGACCTGTAGAATCTCTGGGAGGATGGGATTTGAACATGAGAATGATTTGATTTTTCAAGTAGCCAACAGGTTGAGGAAACGGAGATGAGTCTAAAATTTATAAATTAGAAATTCTGGGCAAGAGGTTTTACTTTGAGAGCTACATTACCCAGAAGGGAAGAGAACTAAAGGTTAAAAAGAAGCCCACAGTAAAATTCTTTGCCGAATTCGTTTAATCCTTGAAATCTGGATAACTAAATTCTTTGGAGCACTGCCATCTAGTGGCACCTGCTGCAGTCACCGGGTCTCCTTTTGAATTCTGGCTGCCTCGTGCGAGCCTTGGAGGTCAAAGGGGTCACCTACCTGACACTAATTTAGGTCCGTTAAAGTTGTTCACATTTCATAACTCACCATTCCATGCAACTAGCTAATTTAACAAATTCAAATGATCTATGTGAAATATGCATGCTGTCTGTGTAGTAGATAGTAAAATTCAAATTACTTTGAATAATTCAAACAGCAACAAATCTATCCTTTTCCCCCAATTCTGCACTCTTCTGTGAAAGAATCTTGTTTGACTGTAAGGAAGTCCAAAGACACCTACAGTTGTAGGATTTTATGGTAAGTCAGATCAAGAAAGCAATAATTTTCTTGCTATAAAATCTTGCCTTCCCTATGAAAAAATATCCACAGGCTTAAAAATATATATAACTTTTCATTCAGACCTGCAAAAAAATGCCTTGAAGAGCAGGATGTATCAATTTTTCAAGACCGAAACTTCCCAAGGTCAGCTACAACTCTCTCCTGAGATTGACTGTATTAAGTTTAATTCATCAGATAGCAAAAGTGCTTTGTTTTTGCCCTCCTGTTTAATCTTGGCATGCTCTGCAAGCATCAGTTATCTGAGAGTTAAAAAGCTATTTTTTAGCCATGAAAACTAGTATTAGGCTAAGTATATTTTTAATAAGGCTGTATATGGATTGTCAAACCTGCTCTTCACAGATATCCTACAAAAATTTTAGCGGGATTTGTAGTGTCATGTTATGTTTGTTAAGATTCATTCATACAGGAATGACTGCATCTCCCTGAGACATTCTGATTTCACACTTTTTTACCAGCAGATGGAAACAATATTATTAGATCAGTATTATTATTACTTGGAATTTTTCCCCCATGTTGTTTGCCTCTTCCAGAAATGAAGTCTGATTGTTGTTTTACATTAATTCCCATTTGATTATTTAGCATAAACTCCCTGTATTGAAAACTTTTTGTGACAAAAGTGCCCTAAAAGAAGGCCAAGCCTTTTTACATTGTTGCCTCAAAACCACTTTTAACCACCAAATGATAAGGAATATATTGTTTGTTTTATACCTTTTAGTATCTTGTAGAGCTTTATTTGACATTCCTTTTGTGCAGACACATAACTTGAGGAGTCAGAACGACCTGTGGTGGGCACACAGGTCCTTTTCAGCTGGGCAGGGGAGAGAAAATACAATGAAAGGCTCATCATGGGTTAAGATAAAAACAGGTACAGATCATTTACCATCATGGGCAAACCATAACTGAGTTGGAGACATAGAAGTTTAACTTATTACCAATTAAATCAGAATAGGAAAATAAGAAATAAACCCAAATCTTAAAAACACCTTCTCACCACCCCTCCCTTCTTTTGGGTTTAATTTTGCTTGGAATAGTCTATTTCTTCTACCCCAGTGACACAGAGAGGTGTGTAGCAGAGATTGAGGTCATTTCATTACATGTTTTCTCTGCTGCTCCCTCGTAGGGGAAAAACTCCTCACACTCTTTCCCCTGCTCTAGCATGGGCTCCTTCCCATGGCAGACAGTCTGCCATGAACTTCTCCAAAGGATCTCCACCACACTTTGCCTGTCCCATGCTCCAGCATAGGTCCCCCATTGAGTCAAAAATCCTTCCAGCAAACCTGCTCCAGCGTGGGCTCCTCTCCATGGGTCCACAGCTCCTGCCAGGAGCCTGGTGCAGTGTGGGCTTTCCACAGGATCACGGCCTCCTTTGGGCATCCACTTGCTGTGGAGTGGGGCCCCTGCTCCAGGTAGGTCACTGCTACTCCATGGTCCTCTGTGGGCTGCCAGGCACATCCTATCTCACCATGGTCTGCACCACAGGCTGCAGGGAATCTCAGCTCCAGGGCCTGGAGCACCTCCTGCCACTCCTTCTTCACTGACCTTGGTGTGTGCAGGTTTTGCAGCTGTTTTTGTCTCCTATTATCACCCTTCTCTTCTCTGTCTTCAGTTGTTTCTGCTCAATTTTTTTCCTCCATCTTCTTAGACATTATCCCACACATTATCCTGCCATTGGCCTTGGCCAGTGGTGTGTCCATGTTGGAGCAGGCTGGCATTGGCTCTGTCAGATGTGGAGAAAGCTTCTGGCAGCTTCGCACAGGAGCCACAGCGTAGCTGCTCTGCTACCAAAACCTTGCCACTAAAACCCCCAAAACACCAAATATTTAGATATAAAGAAAAGCTAGGAAGGCCAAATGCTTGTCAAAGTTAGGATTTCAGTTCTTGTTTCTCTTTTCCTTAAGAAAATTCCTTAAGAAATAGGTAAAAACTTCCATTCGAAGAAAGGAGCCTTCCAGAAAGTGTGAACAAATTAGACCTGCACTTTTTTTCTGTGTAAGAAGTACAACTAATGAGTTAGTAATAGACTTTAAGAATTGCTTTTTAATGCCCAAATGTACTTCACAAGGCATTTTGTTTGTTAAGTCAAGGCATTTTGTTTGTTAAATCAAATGGCTGGTTCTCAGTTATGTCGAGACACCCTCTCCCCTCTGCCACTTACTCAATATTATGATCATTTAAACAAGTCTTTAAATGGAAATACATTGCAATTAGCAGAAATGAGAATATATAAACTCTCCAAGATGCAAGATACACTACCTCTGGCAGAGAAATTGCAACAAACAGAAGTGCAACTCTTTAGTTCCACGAATGCACGAAAAACTTCATTACTAATTTAGTGTTTGTAGAAAAACTACCCCAAACCTCACTAACACCAGTAGATGTCAGTGTTGGCATATTCCAACGTGCTGAGAAAAGTCAAGTGTTCCATTTAACATGCATTTTAATTTGCATACATGTATGGATATCCGAATATATGAAACTGTTTTTTCTTGTTCTGATAAATCACTGATGTTTTAGTTTATACTAAATAGTGCTTACTCTAAATCAAGGACCTTTCACTTTCCCATGCTCTGACAGAGTCTAATTAAGAATTATTCAAAATTATTCAATGCTTCACTTTTTAAAAATTTCTTTTAATGATTAGTAATAAGTGTTTCCTCCTGTAAATTTCAGACAGTGGACCTGAAATTGCATTTTCATTTCTTTAACAAAGATGTGTCACACCTAATGTTAAAGTGCAAGTTGGTGAACTGGAAATCACAAAAAGACAGAGAAGCAATACATTTGCTATTTCAAATAATATTTGCTTAATAATTAATAACGAAATAATTAACAATTAAATACCAGAGGATAGCAGTTATTCTTTCTGTTTTTATTTCATCAGGATTTCAGGGATGAGGGTACAAAGTACAAAGGTGCATAATTCCATTCAGATATTGAATACACTTCCATATAATATATGTGTGCTTCTAAACATTATAGAGAATTGTCTTTTCTTCTGGTTTCTGAATATCCCTCAATTAATTTTTTTTTTGTAAATGTCACCTCTAGTGGCATGTATTTTTTATTTTAAAATGTAACTTTCCTACAATAACTAGGGTTATTTAATTCAAATTTCTTGGGACAATTTTTAGGGAAGATTGATTTTAGCCCTTTACGAGCTTCAAATAACTTTAAATTAGTTTTTCAGATCCCTTTGTTTTGACATATATCCTGAGATATGCAGAGCTTTTTCCCCATTAAATAATAAATTTTTTTTGACAGCGTAGTCCCCATGTCACTCTTTCTTTTTTTTCTTTCCCTTTACAACTTCATATAAAATAAAATCCAGCCCATTAAAACTAAGGGAATGTGATATATAAATCTTATTTCAAATGAACACCTAAATAAATTAAGTTTCCTTTTTTTAACAGACAAGTTTGATTAAAAGATCAGTCTCAGCTCTGGAGATGAATGCTTTCAAAGATGAAAATGTGTTAAATATGTCAGCTAATTTCAAAACCAGTATGAAAGAATTGAAAGTTATGAAGAAATGGGTATCTGAGCCAGAGGTTGAGACAGAGATCAGGAAAATCTTCCCTACCAAGCATCCACTGAATCAAGCATCTGCTGTGGTCATCCTCAGACAACACAGGCAGAGGCACAGTGAAAAACACACCTGCTTCAACTGGACAAGAGAATAGTGAGAATGACATTGTTGTTGTGAAGTGACCACAAAAGGCTGAGATTAAATACACTGTTTTCCAAAAAAGAAAGAAAACAAAGAAATCTAAGAAAAGAGTAAACCCTAGAAAATTAGAAGCTGTGGTTAAGAAATTAAGTCAAGCCCTAAAGACTTAAAAGGTTTTTTTATTCAATGTGTATTGCCTTTTTTAAAAAATAGATTTTAATTTCTAACTTATTACCTAATTACAGGTAATTTAATATTTTTTATATTAAAATTTCTCTGAAATTAAGCAATACAAGTTTAGTTCTCTGGGAATTATATATTTGTTAAAGCAGAGAAAAAATATATACTGTTCAGTTATCTTTAGGACATTTAGTATGCACTGCAATTTGAATGGAAGTAGCATTGCTTTGTGAGATCACACAAGAAGTTTGTTAAGTATAAATGCATTCTTAAAATGGTCCAACTTTTTCCTCTGAAAGATGAGAGGGGGAAAGAAATGCTCTTGCTAGTTTTTTGGTATTACTTAAATACCTATGTTCTAAGTGTGACCTGCAAAAAACCCTCCCAATTTAATCTGGTTTTGTGTACAGTTATACATGTAGGTATTGTACTTTGATGCTCAGGCCCAGTTCTTCAGGCCAGTTTCCCATTCAGCTTCTCATTTTTTCTGCTTATAGGCACCTTTCAGCAGATTTATTCTTATGAAAATCAAAGATACTTAAATGGTAATTATACTGCTATGGTGAGTTGTCACTAAGAGAGGAGCCCTTTTTCCAAGGTCTTGTTTTAGGCAGGAGTACTGTATATTCCTTTCTGTCTAAAGCTTTCATATAAGCTTTGCTAAACCAAGAGCATTTCATCTTTGTACTATTTTGTATGTCATTCCTTCATGGCCTTGCTATATTTTTTATTTAGTTTTCCTTTTTTCTTCCCTAGTGGGATCTTGTGTATAAAATCTTATAAATATTAGGTACATAGTATTCTAAACACACATATGTATAAAATATTTTCTCTCTATTCCCTTCTGGTATCCCTTCTGTATTAGAAAGGTTAGTATTTTTGTGTCAAAGTAAAGACTTTTGTTTCTTTCCCTTTGACATCTCAAAGCAGATATTGATTTCAACATTTCTGGAGGTTTTCATTTTGGATTTTTTCCAGATTAATCTTTTTGAAATATCCTTGTAAATTCAAGAGCATTTTTTCCACCTCTGGGTGGTGCTGCTTCTGTTTCTATTCTCATGCCCTCTTCCTACCATCACTGGGATTTATCTTTGATGTATTCAGCTGTCTAGGATTTATCATCATTTATCCAAGTTGGTAACTCTCCACTCTGAAATACTAACTTGTCTTTAGCATTGTCCTTGTAAACCTGAGTTAAAGCCTTTGGAGGAAATAAGCAAGCAACTGCAAGTAAGTACTGAATGTTCAGGGGACGTGACTCATGAACCTATTTTATCCACCTGAAACATGCAATACTTACTTATTCCCTTCCAGACTTCATAAATTGTCTGACCAGAGAACTGACTATATTCAAAGAAACTCAGTCATTATCTTGCATCTCTTTTTTTCACTCCAAACTTTAGAAACAGAATGTCAAGCCTCTGAAAGGCTAAAACTTCCACACCCTGGCAAAGGAGATCATTGACCAATGGCCAGGAACAACTGTCAAAATTACTTGCACTGCTATTGCATATTTAGTGAAAACACTACTGACTTTTCTCTTGAAGAGACATAAACAAAATTCCTACGCAATTTATGAATCCTAGAGATAGGCTATAGCCCAAAAATTTGAGAATTGCTGCTGCAGCAGGACAGTCTCAGATTTGCATGTTTCTACATTCATTTCCATAGGCTGTTAAGTTTGTGTTATATGCAAAATGAGCATATGTGAAATATCAATATTTGTCATAGAATTTCGTTAGATAATGTTAAATACTTTCTACAGGAATTGTGACAGAGTAGTTTTAAATCTTATTGCTTTTTTTGCAGGGACAGCTTAATTATTTCTTACTTTCAAATAGAGGAATTCTTACTTCTAGAAACAAGTAACTACTTTAAAGTAATCTTAAACCACGGTAATATCCCAGGGGATTGGTACTTTGTGCTGAATATTCTGGTAGCTTGGAGTCTGATTCTGCATATGTGTAAACATTAATAAAACTTTTCAGATTTTTAGATTAAGTACAATTCTGTTGGTCAAGGCATCACTGACGTGTAAGTTAAGTTTTCAAACATTTTTTTCTCTAGTTGCCTTTGGTCCCAGTTTAACAAATGTTTTTGTATGTACTAAACTTTACATTAGTTATTTTATCCATTATAAAGCAGACCTGGATCTTCAAAGTCTTGGGACAGAGCTTGGATTTGTAGTGGCAAAAATAAAGTACTTCAGTGTGTTTAAGAAATAACCAAATAACTATACACACACACACACACACACACACACACACACACACACACACACACATATATATGTATAAAAGAGGACTGAAGCTGATAACTCTTTCAGTCAAGCTTGCTCTGCCATGTCCTTTAAACTGGGAAGGAAGAACTTAGCAGGGAAAGAGAGCACCTGGCTGACAGAGCAGGCCCTGCAGGTCAGAGCAGCAATTCCCCTCTGTCAGGCTGAGATGCTGAAGCTCCAATACTTTGTCCAGTTTTGGAACCATTGGTACGAGAGAGAGAAACTGGAAAGAGTCCATTGGGAAGCCAACAGATGGTCAGAGTGTAAGTGGTATGAGGCAAGGCTGAGGGAGATGAGTTAGCCTGGAGAAGGTAGGGCTAAGAGGGCAATTTTGTGTAGCTTTAGTAAATGTGAACTGTATTTGGATATATCTGGAAAGTATCTTGGAGAAAAGATACATTTTCTAATAAAATATGTTTGGAAAAGGCAGTGCTATGGAAATAAATAAATAACCTCAGTTACTCCTGCTGGCTAATTCAATATGTTACAGAATGTCTACAAATTAGCAGCTACTAATGAGCTTGCATCACTAGTTTTTAATTTCATTTCAAAGCTAATAGAAATGAAAATAGAAATTAAAGGAAAAAGTAAAAAAATTCTGAGAATTAAAGAATGTATTATTTTTATGCTTGTTTAAGACTTTCAGTCATTAGGAATGATAAGAATGAGGAATAACATCATGTACTAATGTGTTTTTTTCATTATAGGGTTTTCAGTATAACCTCCAAAAAATACACTTATGAAGAAACATAGAATATGTTTCTTTCACTGTTGAGTTTTTACTACATCTATTAGGATTTTAGTGCTGTGATCAAGGAAAACCCCAGCAACGCTCAGGTGGGACAAAAGCATTTGGATATTAAGTGGATTATTAAAAAATATTAATATATAGAAGACTGAATATGCATTAAACAATAACAAAGCAATTGCATTTGCAAAGAGATGTGTAATAGAAATAGAATAAGACTTCTAGGCCACAGTATTCATTGGGGAATCTTTGTATTACTTTAATGATTTTGGATTAGTCCCTAGACCTTAATTTAACTAAGCACAGAACCATGTGCTCAGATCCCACTGGAGTAGAGCAAATATAGAGTCAGTTGGACTTAAGCACGTGCATATTGCTTTGCTCTAAAGAGATGGATTTATATAGATGCTCAAAGTGACAGATGCCCTTAAGGATTACATAGTTCTGTGACTAATTTTCATTGGTTTCCTAGACACTTCTAGTTTTACCATTATGCTGAATTAATATTTTCCACTGAAAATTTGAATTACGAATAAGAAGCATCTTTATTTTTGAATTGTAAGGATTATTTAGAATTTGACTTACAAAGACTGAAAAAAAGTTCATATAAATCATAATAGAGTATATATTTCCCTACTAGAAAACATATCTTCTTTTTAATATGGTTCTTACAAAGATTTACATTCTTTCTATATTCTCTCTGGATTAATGAAAATAAATGTAAAACAGAAATAAAAGCAGATACTAAATATCAAATTACAACACATGAATTTACATATCTGCTTGCTCTGTCCATGGGATGTGGATGTCTGAGCAGCCATTCTCACCAAGGCCCCTGATCCATACAGTTATTAAACTGGGCAGATGGAATATAGGCTTTTCTATAACACTGTATTGTGTTTGCGTGGCAAGGATCTGGCAGGGGAGGGGGCTACAGGGGTGGCTTCTGTGAGAAGCTGCCAGAAGCTTCCTCCATGTCTGACAGAGCCAATATCAGCCAGCTCCAGGATGGACCAAGGCCAGCCAAGGTCAAACAAGGCTAAACAGCCAGTAAGTGTATATTTTTGGGTGAAATTATTTGCTCTCCTCTCCTTGGATTATATTGATTAGATCTTCATCAGCTGTGATGAAAAGCCTACCATATGTTGTACACATCTACAAATAGACACCCAAACATCTTATGCTGGAACCAATTCCTACCCAAATTGTGTAGAAGTGGCTAGGGAAGCATTCTTTGTGTGTCTTCTACCTGCCAACCCACCTCTTTCATCACAGAGAACCACAGTACCTTGCAAAACTTTCCTGTGACATTGGTTCCTGTGCTGCTAAATTTGTCAGAGAGCTGCCTCTGTGTGTTTCTGCTTTCTACCCTGGCTATAAAGTGAGGGCACAACAGGGCACACAAAGGCACCATGCAGCTTCAGGCTGGGAACACACAGCAATGTTCAACTGTATTTTCTGAGACAGTGCCAGGTCCTAAGTGTTTGAGCCCAGGGGTCAAGCCAAGTTGAACTTGAGCAAAGGCTATTTGTGCTTAGAGGTTAGTTGGCCAAGAATGATGCCAATGGATAAAGAAAAATAGATGATTACGTGATTGAAGGTCAAGCTTATGTTGTGAAGACACTAGTTCCTTTATAAATAAGGTATTAGAGAAGTTGTTATTGGCTCTTACTCTCCAGAAAAAAATCACTTGAAGTACAAGCATAGCTGCAGAAAAGGTGTATATTGCACTGGAACAGACTGCACACAGAGCTTGTGGAGTCTCTATCCTTTGAACTCTGCTCAATCTCTACTGCACCACATTTCAACAGGGCAGATTTTGATAATGATTAGAAAGAATATGAATCACTGAGAAAGGCTTTTTGACAGTTCATGTTTATTCACCTGTTGTGATTATGTTTGGTACCATACTAACAATTATGATCAAAATTTACTTGGTTTTATTTAATGAATCAGAAAGTATTCATATGTTTTCTTCCTGAATTGATCAGATATTATGATGTAATTAAAAAGATGATTAAGTAAGCATGCTGATTAATAGGTGTTTTTTCCAGTCTCAGAATTGAAAGAATATGTCATTTAGAAGGTAAAATGTTTCATATAATGTGTGTCACTAGCAGCTGAACAAATTCCTATTTTAAATGAAATTGTGACAAAAAGTTATGGGAAAGTATGACACTTAACAAGTGTGAAAATTTTTGTGAATTTTTGTGTGTATGTGTTGATATATATGGGTGCCTAGAAAAAGATATTCAAGTAGCTTTTTTTGAATATAAACATGAAATTTAATGAACATGGTCTTTGTGGAACAAGTTTTGAAACTGTATTTGCCTTTCATAGGTTTTCCTGTTGGGAATAGATATGATCCATAGAGCAGAGGAACTGAATCAAAGTTTCATCTTCATTTTAGTAAAAATCAACCCTTTTGTTCAGGCTCATAATCACTAAGTTATATTCCTCCATTGCTGCTTTTGTCATTGCAACTAACATGAGACTCAGCAACTTTGGTTACAGAGGCAGATTTCTTCCAGTAACTAAAGTTACAGCTTTTTGTATAGTTTTTATTGAAATGAAGTTTTGTTATGTGACTTTGGCTTGACATCAGTTGATTCCACATGTTATGATCTGTCCTGAAAGGATTTTTTAGATTTTTTTTCCCAGTGGCTGGTGTGGGGCTGTGTTCTGGGTTTGTGCTGAACCCAGGTTGATAATAGAGAGATGGTTTTGTTATTGATGAGCAGAGCTTACCCAGAGCCACAGATCCTGCTTTCCATACTGCCAAGCTGCTGAGGGAACTGGGAGTGCCTGGGAGGTTGGGAGGAGACACAGCTGGGGCAGGTGATCCAAACTGACCAAAGGGTACTCCAGACCACTTGATATCATGCTCAGTATATAAAATGGGAGAAAAGAGGAGTAAGAGGGGACAATTGGAGTGATGGTGTTTGTCTTCCTAAGCAGGCATTAAGCATGATGGAGCCCTGCTCTCCAGGGGATGGCTCAACAGCTGCCTGTCCATAATAAGTGGTGAATGAATTTCTTGTTTCTGTTTTGCTTGTATGCATGGCTTTTGTTTTCATTGTGAAACTGTGTTTATTTCAACCCATGAATTTTCTAAGTTTTACCCATCCAATTCTCTCCCCAGTCCTGCTGGTGGGGGAGTGATTGAGGGGCTGTGTGGAGCATGACTTCTGACTTAGGTTAAATGACAACATTACCATAAATCTATTTGGAATGACAGCTTTTCTTGAAATTAAAATAGAATATCCTACCTTGGATGATCTGTTCTCCAGTAATTTGGAATACAAATTTCTAGTAACAGCTTTTAAAATATTAATTTTGCCACATAGCTATAAAAAAAGATGTGTTACACTGCAACATACAATAGGGAGAAATCCTTTGTGACTATGACAGGATTCAAGTATCAAAAGAGCTACATCAGGTATGATCAGACCATTATAACTATGTGTTTCTACAAAGACTTTCACTGTTTGTAGATTTTGCTTTTTTGCCTTTAATATTGACTGTTACATTACTACAGCTAAGTTTGTGAAGACCAAGGTGACTGAATATTTATTTACTGTTTTTTTGCCACATCTTGTTCTTTTTTCTTATTAATCTTCCCTACTTATTTTTGTGGAATCATCCCAAGTGGACCAAGTGTAATGTACAAAGTTTAAGGATATGTGTGTCTGTATTTCCAGGCATGGTTATCGTGTTGATGAAATTGGGCAATGATTTATGTAGTTTTCTCCATGCACACAAAGTTGAAGTTGGCTTGCAGATTGTGTTGGTGGTATTTTTCTCCTTTTCTCCTGCTCCACACGCCTCTTTCAGTGCTCTTTTTTATTATTGAAGAATTGTTTATTGATGAAGTTGCTAAATTATGCATGATTCTATAGCCTTTTCCTTTCTTTGACCTCCTTATGAATTACCTGCTGATGGGTTGTGAGATAGTGGTACCCTCATCATGTATAGAGCATCATCAAACTTAAATCAGAATGAAGAGTGGAATAATCTTTTCCTTGGGTCCTTTTCATGTAATATTCACTGTAGATTTTCTTCAGCTTAATCTCTTTTGAATGCCATACAGACATAGATACTTAAAAACTTATCTTCATATTTAAAAACTGAAGCCAGATGCAATAAGTTATGACTCACTACCAATAAAATGACAAATAAATGGGGTATACTAATCTCTCATCTGTTTGTAATTTTTTAATTATGCGTATGTCAATCTATTTTTTTATCCTTAAAACATGAATATTTCTTAGTTCTATGGCTGGATCTGTGGAGTTAATTTTTTAGAGATTTCATCTTCCACATAATGCTTAGGAAATGGCTGGTGTCCCATTGTCTTTCCAATCTCAGCCTTCAGCATTGCTCTCATTCACAATTCAGGGACCATGTTAGATTTCTTAAAAGTAAATGGGAAGTGGATGGAGGATTTATTTGCACAATAGAGCATGAAAATGTCAGGTTGCATGATCAAAACTAACAGCATTCTTTGAAAAATATTATCACTTCCTTTTTTTTTCTTGAAATTTTTCTTCTAAATTTCTTTTCTGACCTAAAAGAAATTTTATATTTTATAAATATTTGTAAAAGTGGTCTGAAATATTTTGTCATTAGTGGCTCAAAAAATTTCTACTAGTAAATTGCAGTTCCATTTTGCACTTGAATTTTTCTATTACTAGGGACTAGAGTAGGTTTGTGGCATTCTGAATTTTGCCCAGCTCACGATGAGTCAGGTGTTAAACTCTGAGGTTACTGCCCTTTGCTAGCAATAAATTCAGTAAAATTTCATTCTGGGGATATCGAAGTGATTTTACTTCTCAAATGCAGTTTAAGGGTAGGTAGCTCTTGTCTCTTGCTCTGTGGTGGTATTAATTCTTTATGGATTTAAAATATGATAATCTGAGGTCCATTTTTTATGTATTTATTTCCTTTCATTCTCTTTTTCTAGAAAATCCTTTTGGTAGACTCTGGTTAAGTATACTCAGTTACTAAGGAATCTCAGTTGCACACAGGCTTTTCCTCCCTCTTTAAAATACTGCATGCATGCTGCAAAACAGACACACTGGTTGGCTAATAGAGAATGCAGCAGAGGATGTGCTATCAGAAAAAAAAAAAAGCAAGCAAGGAGGATATTTTCATTTGAATTATTTCCCTATAAGGGAATATGAAGTTATGCATAATCTTTCACAGAATAGTAAGTCATAAATGTACACCTATCAACTGACTGTTAAAGCATTTTCCTTCTACAATTTAGACTTTCTGGATGTGATGCCCCCCCAAAATGATGATGAAGCACATCTTTTAAGTCCATTGAAAAGCAAAGTAAAGTGGTACTTTTTGAAACAAAATGGGAAACTATTTTATGTTTAGGAGAATTATTTTGGAGTTTGCACTTGTTTTGCAGCAGCCCTTCACCTACAGACATTGATCAGGACTTAGGTTTTATAATTTTTTTATATGAATCTAATTTACTTACCTCTCAAGTCAGAAAACATTTGTGTAGTATTAGTATGTCTCTAGTTTAATGATGTAGCCTAAGAAAGAATGTGACAAGCTGTGTGCAATGAGATGGATAGTCTGTGAGAGAAAAGTAAAGGACTCAGCAATATTTCAAAAGATATAAATGACAAAGGTAATTGATTTCCCCGTGTCTTCAAGATATTCTCCTTTGTAAAATAAGTAGATAAAAACTTTTTAAAGAAAAAATACCTCTTGAAAAATCTTTATCTTCACTTTGGGGCAACATAGCTGGCTGTAGCTTACAGAAGAAAATAATAAAGAAAATTGACATTGAAGTGATGAATTGAAAGTTTCAGTGACAGTAAATAAAACAGAATAAAAGTATGTGAAAACATTGTGTTCTCAGCTGAACTCTAGTGTCAGCCATTCGCCTGAGTTTCAGATACTTTGGGTGCATGGGGAGGTTGTTTTTAATTGAGAAGCAGGGCCTTGGGACAGGATACCTGACAGGAAATACAAGTCCTTTCAACTGGCCACATACAGCAGACGAGAAGTCAATTCCAAAATTAAATTTGAACCTGAAGCTGAAGACTGTATGTGTGAGATATCAGATTTACAAGATTGCTGTACAAGATTGCCAGAGCAATGAAAGTGAAAAATGTGTGAAAGTGAACCAAACTCTGCACCACCATAGTAGAACACAAGTCTAGCAAGAAAATTGTACTCTTTAGAAGAAAACCCAGGGATTTTGAAAGATAGGATAGTTTGTCAAATGTCTTTGTAAAAATACAATAAATGCAAGTGGTCTATCATTGCATCTGAGCCTGGAGTGTTTCCAGTTTACATTATGGCTGCTGCTGTGAGATTTTCACTAGACAGTAGTTTTAGAGTAGACCAATAAGGTTTTAGTCTTCCCTTTCTAGGAGTGCATATGAAAATGAATATTTTTTGTGAGTGGCTAAGGAAACGAGTAAAAATTAGTTTTTAATAATAATAATAATAATAATAATAATAATAATAATAATAATAATAATAATAATAATAATAATAAATAATTTTCCCCCTAAGAAATACATCTCAGAAATGTGTTTTCTTTTAAAGACTGCGCCAAATGATAAGTGATTTGTCATTTTCAACAAATAATACACCCTTAGCAGAAGGGAATAGGAAGAATGTGGGTAATGTCCTTACTAATTTCAATGAGAAATATGCCAATTTTTTCACATTATTTACACATGTGCTACACCTGTACTCCACCCTTAACTGTACTGCCTTTCACAAGGCTGAGGCAAAATCAGATTCTAGCTCAACCTCAAACCTGTCTGAGCTTTGTATGAGCACACAGTGAGAGTTAGGATGCAGGACTGGTAAAATGCCCAAGTTACCTCTTTTGTCTTCCATCCCACTCCACAGCAACTCTAAAGTCAGTGCTTGAGCATCAGCTCACATACTGGAATTAATGTGCTCACAGAATGTGCTCTGGAAAGGTCAGTGTGTAAAAAGGTAAGATTTTATGTAATTTTATTCAAAAGACAACTCTCTTACCAAGGGTTTCTGTCAGACAGGCCACCAGGAGGGGGCAGTCGGAAATCTCAAGTGGAACAACTCTGCTCCCCAGCTGCACCCCGGTTACACCAGCAGCCCTTGGCTCTGGTGACTCTTGGGAGGAGGTGTTATGGTGCTTTACTGGTGCTCTCTGATGTCTCAGGTTTAGTTGGCAGTATTGTCCTCTCACTTCCTTTTTGATATGTTACATGCAGTTATTTTAAAGTAAAATGATAAGTGAGATACCACAAACACTTATAATCATACATGGACATGAACATGAACAGAAGCAAATCTCTGTGTATATACACATGCAGTAATATCGGTAATAAGTGGCAAAAGTCCTGAATAAAAGCTCCTTTTCTGTCCAGTTTTTTTTTTTTTCTCTTCCAGTTTTGAGGTACTTTGCCACAAAATAAGGTGTTCAGAAAAAGAAGGCAAACTGTGAAGAACCTTCCAGCTGTTTGCAGTAGTTATATTTTACGGCATGTTTCTTTTCATTCACTCTACTGACTCGGTAAATTCTTTTGGCTGCAAAAGGAAAAAGGCTTTCTGTTGGAGTTCAAGCAGAAAATCTAAAAGGTGCCCACACCTGGCTTCATGAGAAATTCTCACTCTCTGACTCCTTCTGACCCATTACCAAAATGGACATGATGCTTTGTTGGCAAAGACTGAAAAAGGTAAAGTGCTTTTACTCTGAGGAAAAAATTACAAGGCCTCAAGCTGAGAGCAGCAAGCAGAGGCTGTGACCTTCTAGAGCAGGTCTAGGTCAGGACTTATAAAAGGAGAGCAGGCATCAAGCATTTTCAGAGCTGTAATCCTGCTTTCTCTGCTGGGAGACTCTTAACTAAATTGCAGTCTTCTATATTTTTTTTTGTGACTACATATATATGTGGATAAAATGGTCATTAACATCCTAATTCAGAATTCACTAAATTCAGTGAAAGGACTTTGACTAAGTTTTGAGTCAAAGCTAAAAGCTACAGAAAAACAACAAAATACTCACTCCCTTGCCATTGCTTTTTCCAATGTTTATGAAAACTGGAATGGTGTGAGAGCTGTTGTTGGAAAAGATAATGTTATTTGTCAGCTTTTTCTAACCTCTTTGATAGTGATGCAGTGTAGCAAAGAACTTTTTTACAATTCCTAAAATGTAAATTTATAATATGCAAACAGCTTTGCAATGGAATGCTTTTATCAAGTAGGTAAGTCAACTTCATGTAGTGATCTTTTAAGTGTACTCTTTGCTAAGGCTGTTTTTACGGGGAGACAATATGAAACATAAAAATCACAGAAGTTCATATGCTGTTTTACTTGACAGGAGCTTCCCCAAACAGACTTGTGTGGTGTAGATGAGCTCTTCTACAGAGGCTCATCTCTGTTACAGCAGGTTGCTGCCTCTAGTACTTTTAAACAGACATGCCTGGTAAAAAGGGAGGAAAAAACACATCTCAAGTGCATGGTAGAGCAGTGTTCTGCTCCTCTCAGTGTCTGTTCCCCAGAAATATCAGGCTGTTATGAATGTTGCAGAGATCCTTTAAGCTCTTGGGAGAGGGAATGAACCTTTTTCCTTGTCCTCACTGCCAAGGTCACAAGATATTTCTTGCTGAGGTGATGTGCAAGGGGTGCCTTGCTTTCTTCTCTCTTACCACACTTATGGGAATGGTGCAAGGACTCGGGGTCCCTGCAGCCCCCCAAGGAGAGGGGCTGCCTGGAGTAGAGGAGGGACAGTCCTGCTCACCAGGGTGCCACAAACCCTGTCCCAGCTCCAAGAGGGATGCTTGCTGAGCAAGGGCAGTGCTGGGAGGGGATCATGTCTTCTCCTCCTTTCTCTTGCAGGAAGCCAGCTTTGGAGGAGCTGGCTGCAATGCCAACTGCTGCCTGTGCTGGGGAGGCAGGGAGCAGTGGGAAGGGGAGAGGTAAGTCTCCCAAGGAGAAATTCCCCACAGCCTTAATGGAGATGAATGCCTGGACAGGGTGTGCTCAGGTTGCTGGTTCTGGTCTTTGTACTTGTTCAGCATCAGGTCTGAGATGAGGACTGCTGCAGCTCAGCCCTGGCACCCACACGTGGTCTGAACCATCAGCAGGGTTCAGCTTCTACAGATTTGTGCTGATTCCATCTCACTGCCATGGTGAGGGCCTGGGCTTTTCTGTCTTCCAGTATCCATCCAAGGGCCTGTACCAGTGAGGTGCTGCTGGGGAGGGAATCATTCCCCCCTGCAGAAGCTGGCTTTGGGGAAGGGGATGGGGTGTTTTTTAGTAGGTGGGACTTGTGAGAGATGAGCCTGAGCCTTGGGAGGGAAATCCTGGTGTTTCCATAGAAACATCTGCCCAGACCAGGCTGAGACCTCTTGGTGGGGGTCAGACTGGGAGAAAAGGAGTGGCAAAAGGGGTGTATATCCAGTGACCTCAGCAGCCTTGTCAGAGCTGTGAATGGCCTCTTGCACACCTTGGCCTTTTCTGTGTCTTTCCCCAGCTCATTCTGCTGGGACCAGCACTTGCATCAGACTGTGGAGGTGCTTCAGGAGGTGATGTCCTGCATGAACTTCATATCCTGCATAATCTTTGTAACCATTTTCCGTCAGGGAGGTTTGAAATATGTAATTCAGAGACTATTTGCTCTTGCTTAAAACCCCACTTTTTAAGTGTTGTGCTTTTTAAACATTTTGCCTAGCTCTAGTTTACATTCTGATGACTCTGACCAGCTTGGTGTCCACACAATTACCAACTATTAATTATGTGATTTAATAAGAAATTCATACACAAGTTTTAAATAACCACTTGTCTAGGAAAATTGATAATTGATAATGAAAACTTCAGGTTTTCCAAATAGTACTTTAATTCTAGTTAGTGTTATTCAGAAGTGATGAATCAAAGAAAGAAAACCTGCATATTTAAAGACTAGCTTTTCAGTACCTAAACTGTGTATCAAGCTGAATAAATGCATTAAGGTAGTCCCAAAAGGGAGCTAACCAGTACAAGAATGATTAGACTTGTTTTCTAGTAATAGAATTATCTTATATGCCATTCGTTTCTCCTAGTTGTTTTCATGAGCTTGCAGGGATAAAATACATTTTATTTTCCAGCAATATTAAAAACTGGCTGACTTGCCTAATCTCATTAAATATTACAGTGCTATGCTTAACAGTAATAATAATACAGTGTATTTGTTCCTATTACAAGGGCCACTGAAATGGTCTGTCAGACTTTACAATATAAATGTGAAACTTCTTCCACATATATTTAAAGAGTGGTAAATGGGACATACATATAAGAAAAGAGCAGGAGATAGAGGATTGCTGTTGTGGAGATATAAACCAAGCAATGTGGGTGTGACTGTGCTGTATGTACAGGCTCCTTTTTTTCAGCTGTTGCTCTCCATCTCAGGATGCAGTTCTTGCTCTCATGGCTTTGCAGAGGTTTGTGTAAAAGGGCAGGGTCAATGCAAAGGGGACCCAACATCTCTGTTTCTGAACAGGAGAGGTCATCCTTTGCACCAAGTGTAGAGGAGGTCAGGTAAGCATCTTCTGAAGACCTACAAGGACTGTAACTTTTGGTGTAGCTGCAGTGCTAAGACAGGTCTGGGGGTGGTTGCAGCAAGTCATAGATGAGTCTGTGACCTGCAGCACTGCTGAGAATCCAGGTGACACTGTGCCACTCGCTTGACACTTGGGGTACCAATGACTTCTGACACCTAAATTATATTTTGCCATCTTTGTTTGACAAATGGCAAGTGCTGTTTCTCCTGTCTTTGCTGCCATTTTCTGGGATGTGGGAGTGTGAACATCTACAGTGTTGAGCCATACCCATGTAGTTGCATTCACAAAGGAGCTGCAGTTAGGCACTATTTTGGCACTTAAAATCCTGAACCCTTTGTACTTCTCTCAGCAGCCCTTCCCTGTAACATTTCAGAGTGTCTTCTGGGAGAACATCTATCCATTCCCTTGTGCAGAGTTGTTCCTAACCTATCAGCTTGATAAATAAACTAAAACACTTCTGGCATGGCATCCTCCATATGGCAGCTCCCCCAGATAGAAGAGAGGCACAGAGCCAAGAAGATTTGTTCCACTTGCTGATGACCTTAGGACTCATATTTTGAGAAAGGCAAATGGATGAAACTGAAAGAAGCAGCAGCTTCTCTTGAAAAGGTGATGGGTGCCTCTGGAGAGACAGTACAGGCTGCATGCAGAAATGCTGGGCTATGACAGCTGCTGCAGATGTCAATGAGTGTACTGACTGACTGAAGTAAGACAGAAACACTGGAAGGTGGAGCTGTGCAGACCAGCAGCATGACAAGCAAATGTGAAGAACATGACTGATTTATGCGCTAAGATATACAGGTCAGTGAGACAAATGAGGCCTGTACAGATGTAGGTAGATATCTCTGCCTGAAACTTGGCTATGACAGATTCAGACACTCCCTATTTCCTTTTTTCTTTACTTCAATGTCTCTGGTATTCTTTATTCTATAGAAAAGTGTAGAATAAAATACTTTTTCTGCATTCAGAAAAACTGAGAAGGTCTGAAATACTGCAGAAATGAAAGCTGGGCATAGACTAACTGAGCTGGTTATTTTAGAATATTTATATTCTAAATATATTTATATTTAGAATAAAATATTTGGCAGTATTTTCTGTCACTTGCCAGGATTTGACATGATATGTAGAGAAGCCAGCTCAGTCCAGCCAGAGGCCTCATGGCAACTGCATCTCACCAGCTCTGGTTATTAGTTCCTCCTCTAAGTTTTGGAAAATAACAACAGATGGATTTCTTGTTTACAACAAACAAGGTGGTCAGAAGTAGAGCAGAGCTAACTGTGCTGATATCCCAGTCTTTCCCTAATGATCCATTAGTCCAGCTACTGATGTGACTCTGTATTGGCAAGTAGGAATGACAAAACATGGTCCAACATGAATGGTGAAGTTTTCCTACCTTATGTTCTGGGAAACATTTGCCAGGATTTGGGATTTCCCCCACGAATTTTTCTTTAAACAAAATATAATTAAGAAAATGAAATAGTTGAGTGTAAAATGAGAATTTTCTGCATATCCTCTTAGAAGGAAACAAAGATAGTTCAAAATGTGATATCAGATTTAGATTTGAATTAATTTCTCAAAAGTGTCAGAAAGGATTAGATGGCTAATTTCCTTTTTCAAAAGCAATATGTACATTTATGTACTTTAAAATATTCCATACACTATCAGTATATTTCTTTCTCTATAAATCTGAAACTCTGGGATGTAGCTAATTGTTAGTTTAACTTCCATTTAAGGACAGTATGATTAGGGTCAATTAGAAACTTTTGGGCAGAAGGTTTTTTTTTTAAAAAGGTTGTTTTTGTTAAACTCAGACACTGAGTGTAAGCATACCCATTTCAGTGAATTCTTGTTTAGAAAAAAGACCAGCAAAACAACAATTTATTTGCCTTACATTTTTACATTTACAGAACAGGACACTTTGACTTTGTTTTAAAACAGCTCTTTTCTGTTTTGAGAACTTGTATTTACTTTACTCAAAACTCTGAAATTAGTTTAAATGAGGTAATACCACTTTAATTAGTTTAAAATAAAATCCTAATTCATTAGAAAAAAATTTCATTTGGAATATTGCTTCTCAAGGGTTTTTAGTTTTTCTGTTTATTCTCTGAACTGTAAAAGGCTTTCAGATTCATTTTATTCTCCACAAAACAAAAATTTCTTTTTTTCCAATCAATGTGAGGCTATTTCCTTTCGAAAAATTTACTCAGACTTGTGACTTTTCTTGGGTCACGTTGCCAGAAAGTGATGAATGCTTTAGTTTTCCTGGCTCAGTATTCAAAATGTGGGGTCTTTTTTTGTGTTCTTGGAGTTATAGCTAGGAAAATTAGGAATTACAGAAGTATGTAATTTTACCATTTCTGTTTTCCTGTGAGCACTTTGTTTTACTGCAGAAGAACATAGGTGTGGTGAAAGATAGAAATGAAAGCAAAATACTGTCTGAAATTTAAGAAAGTGCCTTCCTTTTTCCCTTCTAATCCTCACACTTCAGTTCTCCCAGCATGTGATCCAGATGGTTCTCTTCAGATTCAAGCATGAGCTCAAATTCCAAGTTAGCCAAACAAATTAGCTAAAATGAGTAGGGAAAAAATTCTTAATTGAGTTTATATGGAAAAAAAAAAAGATATGGTGTCAAGAACAAACACAGCAGTAAGAATATTACATCATAGGAGGAAATACCTGTAGGGGTATGAAAACATACTAATTGAGTTGCCATAAACACATTGGAGTTTTATGTTGATGAAAATATTTTTATTTATGGAAATAAACAAGTAAAAGTCCTTCAGAGTGTAGCATGGTTATTTTCCTCAACAACTGAATTTTTTATGTGGTTTTTCAGCTGCAGTTCATATTAAAATTTTATGAAGTTCTATGACAATGAGCAAATTTAAGCTTTTATGTAGCTTTCATTTCTTGAATGCAAGATATTTTCATTGAAATTAGTGAAAGTCTAAGATCAATACATTCATAAATGATGACTGCAAAAACCACAAATGTAAGTTGCACTGAAAGTTGGTGTTTGCATCCCATCTTTTTATGCCATAATTTAGTATGATTTCTAATGAGGAGATAATGTATTCAGCTTTGGAAATGACTGAGGGAAGGATTACTGCTTTATTGCTCCACTTCCTGTGGTTGGTGAAAAATCAGGTGTTTCAGCTGCAGTGAAAAGCAGGGAAATGGCAAACAAAATAGAAGTAGGATGTCAGATGTGTAAAAATGGCCAGACTGCTGCGAGTAGTTTGATAAACTGATGCAGAAAAAGGGCATGAATACAAAAGTTCTCCTGAAACCAGGTGTGGATTTATTCAGGAGAGTTACCAACACAAATGGTAAGCTCAGCTCAGGCCCACCCTTGAGCTGAGCAAAAATCCCCTCCTATGACAGTGCTCTCCCAACAGCTTGGTGCAGATCCAGTGCAAAGCAGGGACATTAGATGCAGGCTGGCTCCTGTACAGCCACACCTTTTTACCCACTCATCAGTGCTCTGAAAAAGAAAAGTAGATGAGGCAACGAGCAGGAGCTGAATCTGTGTGCTCTTGGTGACTGCATCTGCTGAAGTAAACTCTTGAACATGGAGTTGCAAGGGAGCAAGTCAAAGAAACACTTCAGGAGGGCTTTGGAAACCACCACCTTAGGGATGGCAGGACATCTTAGCTGACCTCAGTCACCTCACACAGAGCCTCCTACACTGTGCTTCCCAGCCCTTCTGCTGGTAAGAATGGGCTGTGGAAGTCTGGATAAAGGCCCTGGAATCCCCTGGTTCTGTCTCATGTGAAGGTATCTGTATTTGCAAAGTAGTGTGCCTAAATGAATCTCACCTCCAGGGCAGTGTGCTGCTTAACAAAAGGGCCATCCCTCCTCGGCCTCTGAGGTGCCCTGGAAGAATTCACAGCTTTGCTCTCCAGAAGGAGATGGTGAGAGCACTTCCTCCACTACTTCAGGTAGCACAGCCATTTCCTCTGAGCCATTCTGGCCTGCACAGCTTAAGGGGACACATCATCACCCTGTTCAGACAGAGCTGAGGAGATACATTAGCAAGGGCAGGAATGGTTTAATCCAGCTTGGCTGGGTCTGGCTGAGGATGCCTGGCCATGCTCGGGAATCAGAAGCAGTAAGAAAAATGAGAGCCTGAACTAATGAGTTGATGCAGTTAAGGTAGTTTGGCTGTTCTGGCAGAAAGCATTCCTTGCTTATTCAGCTCATTTGATCTTCATATTTATTGTTCTGGGGAATTTAAAACACTACATTCAACAGAGAGAATGTTAAGTAGTGTTTTAATCAAATAACAGTTTTATGAATGATGTTGTGTAAAATGAGAAGTCATATTTTAACCTTTCCTTTACAATAAAACAAGACATTAGCATATTTATGTGCAGGTCTATGTATATTATGCATTTTGTGTAATGATTGTCAAGGGTGAGTTTTTTCACAGCCATTTAGGAGGCAATTATTTTGATGAATTAGTAGCTCTTGCCCTTGGTAGCTGCTAAATTGTGTCAGGTTTCTTTTAGATGTTACTGACTTTGTGAGAGACAGAATCAATGATGTTTTGGTAATGAACGGGGATTTTTCTTCTTTTAGTAAACTAGGGCAGTCACTGGATACTGGAGTTTCTATCAGAATTATTTAACTTTTTCTCTGACATTCTTTCTAATGTTTGCTTTTCACTTAATTATAGGTACATGATATTACTATTTCTGGGTGGTCCAAAAATTTATGTCTACTGGTGTGAAGATTCATGCCAAAAATACCTCTGCAGGAATTTTTATAAATGTTTTAATTTCCCTAGTCTTAGTTTTTTCAAGTAAATATGAATGACTTTAAAAGTTTCACAGCAGAAACAATACCAGATAATAAGCTTATTTTAGATTACTTTTTACAAAATAACTCATCAAATCACATAACATAGCAGTTGTCCTTCAGATGTTTAACATAATTGCATAAATCAAATCATCATCAAGGATCTTTTTCTGAAGTTGTCAAAATATTTTCAGACAATCATTTCCATAAGTGCTGTTTAATGTTAAATGCTTACACGCTAGGAAAAAAAAAAAGAAATATGCTTTCAGAATTTCCATATTCAGTTTTAAGTCCTGCTTACTTGCACATACCCATTACCATTTATTCTGTGAATAATGGCAATTATTCACAAGAAATTGAGCAAGATGTTTTTCCAACAATACCTAATTACTTTTGCAAATACAAAAAACTAACTCCTTTGTTCTCTGTCAGTTCCTCTAACATTGGGGGATGATTTGCAATGTAATGACAGACCTCTAGACTGGAAGTTTCTTGAAAGTGTAAATGTGTCTGGATGACTAAAAAAGACCCTGCATGCAAAACCTTAGCACAAGTCATAACAAATTAATTTACCAAAGCATTTATCTATTTTTGCTCTTCCTTTCACAGGATTTTCAGGTATTTTGGATTCCCTATGCTCATGCCATGAGACATAGCATCATTACTAGTTTTCATTGAGCTTGTTGAACTACCTGTCAGCTTCTTAAATATTAATGAGGATTTGGAGAAATCGGCTAGTACAATAATTAGATGGAAACTGGAAGGAAGCCTTATCAATTAATATCTCTGCTATAAACAGTTTGGGGCTTTTAATCTAGAATAGTCTGAGTCTCTTATATGCAGTCTTTCAATAAGAAGGCTATTGCCTTCATAGAGAACAAAAAGAGGTTTGGGAAACTGCAGTTGTAGACACAAGTTATTAAACACAGTGTTCATGTAGTGTGTGAAATAAAATCTTGTCTCTGAAGGTTGAATGTAGTATTCTTCTAAATCTTCCAAGTTTTAAGATATTACAAGTTGGCACAATGTCAGAAGCCTCCTTTGAAATGTTGTTTCCTTCCTTTAAAGTGTCACTAAGGTGATACAACATATTTTGTAGCTAAAGCACTCTATAGCTGATCATTTGTTGAATGATATTACACTTTTGATACAAAGTTTGTGTATATCAAACGGAATGATTTATCAAAAAGTCAAACTTTGAGAATTTTTTGTTATATCCCTCTTTTTCAGTGTAATACAGCATTGGTGTTAATCACATTCAAATGCTATGTTCATCTCGAAGTATGGCAATGACCTGGAGAATCCTACCTGAAAAAAAGAGAGAAAACAAGGGAGATAAATCTCGTGTTTATACCATGCCTTTTTCTTAACTGAATCCAGATGTTTTTTCAGCTTTGGGTCTCAGAGTCATTCTCTTATTACTGCCAGCAATAAAAGACTGGATAAAAATGTCTGTTCATCGTACATGATGTAGGAACATTTACTGTTTTCTTTCTGTGTGGAATTGCTCACTAGATGTCCTCACAGGATCAGAACTCATGGAGTATTTTTTACAATGAAGCTTGGAAATTGTTGTATCTGCCCAATCCTGAAGGATTATGAGCTATAAAGGGAAAGTAATGATGTATATCTCTCTCTGAATCAACTGGAAAATTAAGATATACAGGTGGAGATGGCCAACTTTATATCAATTTTTACACTTCAGTTTTAAAACTTTGACAGCTTTTGCTGGCTTTGTACAGAATCCATACAGGATACTGAGCAAATATAAAAATGGCTTAAAAGTTAATGTAATCATTTTCTGATAGGAAAATGAATAGTATGGTAATTAACAATGTATGAAAAAGAAGTTAATCAAGAACTTGAAAGCCTTACAATTGCATGAACATACTTCAGATAATTATGAAGAATATAAGAATGATGATAGTCTCAAATTAAACTTGTTGGTCTTCTAGAAAAAAGTTTTATGATCCTCAAAGTGAAACAGATTTGCTAAGTATTGAATGACTATTATTTGTGCCTTATGAATATTGGTTATCTACCATCAATATAACTATAACTACTCCCACTATAAGACTGCCTGTCTTTTACTTGATTTTATGGCTTCTTGTGAGGCCAAAAGCTGTCTTTTCCAAGCTGGTTCATTAACATAATTTTTTCAATTGTAACACCAAGACTGACCATGACATTGAATAATTTAACCTCCTCTGTAACATGGGCCATAAATGCTCAATAAGATAAATGTAAGCAGTTGTGGATAGTTCCAACTGCACTTTGGGAGCTGATTCTTTTGGAGAGCATGGAATGTACCTCAGGAAGATTTTTGTCTCCAGCATGTTGCAGATAGCTAAAGAATAATTTGATCTTCTGTACACATCTGTGCAGTGGTTCTTTTTCTCTTCACAGGCTCTAGGAAAGGGGTTGCTAGGGAGATGCTAGCCTGTCTCAGTATTATACAAATTAACATAGTCTTTCTATTTTGTGTGCATTTCTAAAACAAGGCCCTTAATGGTGTTCTGAATGACCACTTTTTATTTGGGACCAGCTATCCATGATACAGCAAGGAGTAATGCAGAAAAATTGCCTTTACTCATGTTCTTAATTATTTAAACTGATTAAATGTTTTTTTTCTAGTAACTTCTAGTTATTCCCTAGAAGTGCCATTAGGAAAACATAACACACAAACATCTTTTAGTAGAACAGACATTTGACGTATTGGAGTAGCAAATAAATTCATCCTTCAATAGATGTAGCTGAACCAAACACAGTTTTGTCTGGGCAAAAAAAGGCAGAAATTGATGAAAAACACAAATAAACAAGTATTTTTAAAGTCAGTAAAAGAATCCAACTCAGAGTAGTGAAAAACTACTACTTTACTAGGAGATAAGCTATCTGATAAACTTAGGATGTGAACTACTTTGAGGCAATTGCCTTTTAGGTATGCTCATTTTTCTTTTCCTGAAAGAGTTAACTCACAGATACCTAACATAAAAGTACCTGGCCAGCTAAAAGCAGTTATGTAAGTCTTGTGCAGAAATGGAAGTGACAAAAGGGGGTAGGTACCTCTTGGAATAGATCCTCACTGGAAAACATCAGTGAAATAGCAGCATCTGGAAGGAAGCTATTCTGAAGTAAAACTAGAATTCACAATGTCTGATAATTTAATTGTGGACATGAGTAAAAGATAAAAGCAGTGCCACATCTGAGGTGTAAATACTGATACACCCCATCTTAGTGCAACACCACCACCACCACCTCTGTTTCTTGGCAATGAGAAGGTTTATAGATGCAGCTGAAGGCTGTGGAACAGCAACAGGAAAAGATCAAAGGTCAAGTAGAGCTGTTTTATACAGAAAATTATTATTTTCTGAAAGGCAATTGTACATAAGATGATTATGAAGGTCCCTAGGAATATATTAGAAAGTATTTTAGCTTAGGAAGCCTAATCTACACAGGATCTGGCTAGAGTCAGATGGAGATGAGCTTTTGCAAAGTCCAGTCAAATTAGCTTCATGCACTTATTACTTGCCTGGGGAAGTTTATCTTCATGGACCAGAGGAGACATTTATCTTCCCTAGTATTTGTTACTATCCCTCTGTGTGATGACATCCAACCTGGTGCATATAAACATAAATTAATTGTCTAAATTAATGGAAGAGGACATAAACAGTAAAATAACAGAACCAGCCAACCAAAAAAAACCCCAAACCAATAAAAACAAAAACAAAAGCAAAAGTAAACCAACAGCAAAAAAAACCCAAACAACTCAAAGTAAACCCAATAAAACCAAGAGCAGCCTTCAAAAGAAATTTGGGCAAACTATTAATGAATAGTGTTATATTTGTAATGATATTAGTAATGTCATTTTGCAGAAGACATGCTCCTAGGAGGAAGTGGCATGAACTCATACCTTCTGAACTACTTTAATCTTTACAGAGAGTAAGTGTTTTGAGACTGAACATACAGAAGGCAACACTGGGGTCTCTGACTGATGCACATTTGTGCTGCTCTATTCGTGTCAACGTTCTTAGGTGTTTTAAAATGTATTAAGCCCCTGTTCAAAACCTGGTGCATTATAAGAGGTATCTTTGTTATCTTCTTTTGTGTATTGTGCCCAAATGTTGGAGTCTGCAGGTGCAGCATCTCTTTTGTCTGCCACAGTGACAGCCTTACCCAGTAACAGCCTTCCCCAAACAGAAGCTAATCAAGTAATGTGTTTTCTGTAGACAGCAGTATTTGTGGACAATTTCCTGAAGATCATAGAATCTTCTCCACAGGATTTTTTTTCATGGTATTTCAGTAGCTAAACTATGCTTTCATTAGTGTCTTCTGCACAAGATGGTAAGATCAGCTCTGCTCAACTGCTATTCTGCTTGGAAAACCAAAGGAGAGGCTGGACATGCAAGGATAGCTTAGTTTCCTATGTGTGTTCACGATTGCTGACACTGCTAGAAGTTCATTCATCCTCCACTGTACTATGGGAGGGTCTCCAGAGTTCCTCTAAATCATAGATGGCAGCACACCTATCACAGCATCACTCTGAAAATGAAAATTGCCAGAATGGAGCACCTGTGTCGTTTCCAATACCATCTGTGTGAGAAATCATGATAGATGAAGGCAGAAGGAGCCAAATACACAGTTCCCTGACTGAATATGAAATGTTATTTCTAAATCTTTCTCCTAGCAAACTCCCTTGTTATATAGTCAGCATTTGAAATCTGTCTGATAGCTGATTGAATTACAATTTATAATATCTGAATTTTCCTTATCAATGAAGTGTCCCTGAGTTAGGTCACTATGAAATTTTGGGTCAAACCCCAGAAAATGTATGAGTTGAGCTCTTGATTGAGTTAATAAAAACCTGTTATTTATTATAACACATATTTTGGCCCTTGTATTCTCCTGAAGTCTTCCAAAATTAACTTTGTCCAAAAAAAATTCTGCAGATAGAGGACTGCTGGAGACTTTATTGAGCCGAAGTACCTGCAAGGACCACACCTGTGACAGGATAATGAAAAAACAGTTCAGGCTGGACTTTCCCTCTTTCATGTGGACTAGCAGTTTATTCCAGCCCTCCATTCCTCTGCAGCCTCTTCCTCTCAGCTTCGGAGCATTCTTGGGCTATTCCTTTATCTGCTTCTATTTAGCTCATGTTGCCTTAGCTAAACACACTGAATTAATCCTTTAGTTTTCATCAGACTGAGCCCATCACTGCCCCCACTTTCCACCTCTCACCTCTTTTGGCCAGAACTGCAGCAGCCTGAAATCTGAATGGGACACTGTCCAGCACTGTGTACACAGGCAAGTTGTCAGCACAGAGAAACTGGCACAACAAATGTAATTATAGCACAGAACATTGAAAAAGGAGAAACTGGTGTATAAGAGTCTATTAGTAGGGTAGAAGTCTTACTTTTTACATAGAGATTTTGTTTCCAAAAAGCATAACCAAGCATTAAAGAAATAAAAGGTCCTCAGCTGTAACATGACATTATTTTGCATCTTCTGTCCAGTTGCTCCTGCTGAAAAGTCTCTTTCATTTTGTGACCTTCACTGTATCCTGCAAGGTTGTTTAAACTTCTGGTGTCAGCAGTAATTTGAAATGACAGATGAAAACCTGCAATAGGTCTTTAGTTAAGAATTAGAATGAGGAATTAATCCAAAGTCTGCTTACAAAACTGTTGCTGTGCCTGTATTTCTCTTTGATGAGGCTGTGAAGGTTCCCCCATCTCTCCAGCTGTGAAGCTCGTACAGCTGTGAAGTCTTTGATGATTATGACTGGGCCCAGCTAAGGCACCTCCTGAACAACCTAGGTGGGATCACAAAGTGCACCACAGACAATGGTGATGTGGATGAAGGAGATTTTTTATGTCTTTTTCCATTGGACAAGAGCTGTTGTGTGAAATTGGAGTGTGGAGTGAGGGAATCACTATCCAGCCTTGACCCTACTGACCACCCTTAAAATTCTTTATTTCTTTCCAAATAAGACTAGATAGAAGTTGTTAATCTAAAAAATATGGTATTTCTTTGTATGTGTATTTTTTCTACTTTGCAATATACTTAGCAGAAGATACAATATTTTTTTAAATTACCACTCTAATGGCCACATTAATGCTGTGTCAAATGGAATGATCTTTCCTCAGGGACTCAGTGTGAAGCTTTACCATAATGTTGATGTTTTGGTACAGTATTTCCTTTTAGATTTTCATCATATTTTACATCATTTTTATCTTCATTAATCTAACAGTTTCTCAGCTGACACAACAGATCTTTTAGTACACATTGTTCAGGGGGAAAGCTGAGACAGTTTGACACTTGAAAAAAGTTAATTTTCAAGTGGAGGTGCTTAAACATTGGACTTTTACATGTGTCACTACTAGACATGCAGAAATATTAACTGGTGAAACCATGAAATTTAATGCACAAAGACAGGCATCTGAATTTGAAAATGTTGATCAATTTGAATTGTCCAAAGCTATTCAGGATGTCTGCAGTCAAGATCAAAAGTGAGCTTGAATATCCCACCTCCTATTCTTGCAGCTTATTTAATACAGCTGCCCCTTCCTGCACTGACATTTTCTAAGCAGTTTTTTCCAGCTGATTTCAGATTCACATCATTGCCCCATCCTGTACTTTGCCAATTAGTCACTATTTTTTGTCTGTAATAGTCTCTCACAGGCTGAATGAGTCTGTCACATCACTGCTGATCACAGTCCTGATACATGGGATACATTTTGGGCCGTGCACTGGGAAGAGCAGACTTTGCTGCTCTGCACATCACATCACAGGTGAAGGAGAACTGGGGAGCTGCAGAGAAGCAAGAGGGTAGCTGGGCTGGTGTTCTAGGACTTGGCATTGTTTCATTCTCTCTTATTTATATGAACTAAATTCTGATTCTGTGGATTAAATTCACAGGCAATTTATCACATCTTCCAAATTGCTAATAAAGATAGCAATTTGAGCTTAATGCTGAATCATCCAGCTTCATCTAAGAGGGTAAACCAGATCAGGCTTTCAAATGGGAAATGTCTGGAATGAGGTCTTATGGTACTGTGAAGGTCACTGAGGCCTCCTAAATACTTGTAAATAAGGATTTATTTGTCTGTGATTTTGTAGAGGGTTTTAGAGAATCACTTTGATTCTAGTATTTTTTGTTTCTTGAATAATTTTGCAAAACATTGCTGCTGTCACATTTTTTGGTCTCCAAGAAAGTTATTTTTAGAAAGATTACTGGAGTTGTGGGAATAATAACTCTTTTGGCATAACAGCCACAATAATAATAAAAATAAAAGGTGTAAAAATACACTTGGCTTGGTCTGAAACAAATTTCATTTCAGAACTATCCAAGCAAATTCTTTTGTTGCTGATTTCTTTATTTGGATGATAACATCAACCCTTCAAGACATATATCTTTAGAAAATAGCAGGTTTTAAGTGCATTTGCAAAACACTGCATTTTAAAATAATTTAACAGCTCTCATTTTACCTTGTCAGTCCAGAATATAAATCCTTTCTTTCTCTTTTCATATGCTGCTTTCACTAAGAAAAAAAAAGGTAGAAACATAGAAATAACACCAATTTTTTTTCACACTGGAAGAGGGAATAAACAGTGACCTGGCAGTCAGAAGCACTTCTGGCAGGTCTTTCATATGCTGAAAAATCAGTTCCGTTTCTCAGGTTTCTGTCACTTTACCATGACACCTGAAAGAAAGTACAAGTGTACAATTGGTACTGAAAAGCTGTAGATGTCACACACCCACACCATTTAACCTGTG
>VZRX01014428.1:0-40773 GCA_013398075.1 Notiomystis cincta
AAAAAAAAAAACAAAAAACCTAACCCAAAGTCATCACTGAATTTCATTTTAGTCTTATCTGGATGAGTTTCATCCAGCCAGCTTTCAACCATGCTCCAATTTTCATTACATGGGAACTAAATTACTTTTTAATACGAAAAAGGCTTAAAAAAATGTGATACAGTAAAAAACTGGCTTTCCTTTTAGAAGCTCTTAATTAGCTCTGATTTTTTTAACCTTAAAATCTCAGTTCTCTTCAGACCAATTTAAGAGTCACTTTGTAACTCTTAATTTTATTCTAAACTCTTCTCTCCACAACAGACTGGAATAAACTGTAGAAGTAGCTCATTGTATGAGTGGAGTCTACAACCATGTTTTCAGAGGTGATTTATGATATTTGTGAGTAAAAGCTATTTAAAGGCTGTTAGTTAAAACTGTTGCATGATTCCATGTACCGTTTTTCCTTTTCAAACTTGAATGCTACTAAAATAAAACTCCATCAGATGGAGCTTAGACAATTCTTAATTAAAAGAATTCCACCCATTCAAACCATCACCTTTTCGTGAGAGCCAGAAAGTGGAAGGGGAAGACTTTTTCATCATCTTCATTTGTGATATAGTGATATAGAAAGAATTCTGTTCTCTGTAATTTTCAACAGGCTTCAGTAAACTTTTCTCTGAATAAAAATATTCTGCTCTGGCTGGAAATTCACAAGAAATTTGAACACAAAAATGGAAGTCTTTTTTACATTAGACTGCTCATATTACTTTATGTAAGTTTTATAATGTTTTTAACTAATACAGATCAAAGCACATTAATTTTAAAAGCCTCATCATTAACTTAGTTGTTAGTTGTCTGAGACTTACTACCAGAAGTAGAGAATGTAGATTTCTCTAAGAGCTTTGCCAATTCACACCTGTAAATCTATCTGGAATCCACCATACCCACAGAAAAATGTATTTTCTGTGCAGTCAAAACTTTAAGCTTTTAACATGAAAAAGCTTTAAAACTGTAAGCTTTAAATCAAGCAATAAGACCTGCCACTCCAGACACAACTGTATAATCCATCTAAGTAGGTGACACTAACACAAGACTTTTTTGGATTCAGCACATTTTGCACACACTGGCTCTCATACAAACTCCAGTTTAGGATTCCTGCTATAGCAAATATTGTTTTGAAAATCCTGACATTTTCCTGAATATTTTGAAGCTATAACATCTTTGGATTTTAACCAAGAACTTTTAAAATGACAGCTACAGCTGCTATTCCAGAAAAACTATGTGGAACATGGTGCTACAGCTTTCCTTTCTCACACTTACTGAAGAGTTAACAAATTGCCTACATGTATCTTACTTCCTGCCTGAAGACAATGCACTGGATCACAGAAATGATATCTGTTTTTGTTCTGTGGCTGTGAAAAAGTGAGCCCAAAGTTCAGGAGAGGAGTAGCACTGAAGTTAGTAAGCCCAGGTTATACAGAGCATCAGCTTTTTGTCAGCCTCTGCTGTTTCAAACAGTAGCACTGAAGCACAAGGACACCACTCCCATCACCCACCCCCAAAAGATGTATCCAAACATTCTCACTCCAGTCCAGCTGCATGTATTAGCACAGTCTTAGTGCCAAGCACCAGACTACTGAAGCTGGCCCTGTGAACTTAAAGAAATAAAATCTTAAACAATCTCTGTCACAAAGTCTTTCATAGTCAATCTAACCAATAATACACACCACAACTTTTAAGAATTGCAGGCAACACCAACAGCTCTTTCCAACACATATCAAACACTTTCTTGTAAAATTTTTACATAATTTAAAATTCTCCCTGCGAGTAAGTCCATTACTTCTATAAAAATTTTACTTAAGATTGTTCTCCTGCTCAAAGAAACAATCAAAGTTAAGCAAATTGATTCTTCTGAAATTTCCTTCTCTGAAAAACTCTCCTAGTGATATAAACAGGAAAGCAAAGGTTTGATTGAAAGCAAAGGTCACCAGCTTCAGAGACACATCTTTTACCACCCCATAGGAAAAAAATTAAAATTAATAAATCATATAGATGTAGAATAGAAAAATCAGTCTAAGCAGGCTGGTAACAAGTTGAGCAGCTAAATTCTGTTAAAAATTTGGCATCATAAGCATGTGCCATTCAAACTACAGTGTCTGTGTATGCTGCTTTCTCTCACTGAAATAATATCAAGAGCAAAGCAGAAAGATGATTGTGAGTGCAAGCAGCAAAGACAGATATTTATATTACCACAAAATTGATAAAAAATAATGCTTTTCTAGCATTTCTATAGAAGAATGGACAGACAGCTTTCCTAAAATGCACAGTACTGATTTATCTTTTGATGAATCTTGACCTTGAGGTCTATAGTCATCTTGGGAAAGTATTATTTCTACTGACAGGAGCTTACACAGAGCAAGTGTTACCTAAATTTAAAATTGTACATTATTTTGAATTTCCTTCCAGATTATTAGACTTGTTCTCACATTTTCTAAGACTGTAAAACAAAGTGTTCCTCTACAAATACAGCTGCCAAAACAACATTGGACATAGGCTCAGGCTATGCCTTTGCTATACATTCTTACATATGACTGCTGGAAATATGTGAAGACAAATAGTTCCACTTAAATCAATTGTGAAAACCATTAAGAACAAAAAAGTCAGTGGTAAATGCCTCTGGGTGGATCATCTAATCCTCATCCATATCCTTAGTAAGGCTGTTCCATAGTCTGCTGTTTGAAAGGAATGTTTCCATTTTTTTGTTTGTGATGAGAACAAAGCTGTAAGAACAGCTGTGCTTCACTGGGTTTTTTGGGGTTTTTTGATGACAAGGAATCTTGAAATAGTGCAAAAGCTGATTCTTTGAATCAAGAAATCACACAGGAAATGGAGTATGGCTGTTTATTTNACTTGCTTACCAATAAGCAAATGGGAAAGCTCTGAGAATGCTCATCTTGATTTAAAAAATAATCACACATGACTACAAATGTGAAAAGATATCAAGGAAAAATCAGTAATAGGAACCATGCAAATGCTGGGAGATTAAATTAAGAGGTTTTAGATGCTTTCTGCTTATTTTTTAAGGTGTATCTAAACACATCAAACTCGTGCAATGTGCAACACATTTGATTAAAAGCAGAATATTGGAAAATCTAAATTACTCGAAATAGATAAGATTCAACAATACTGACCTTTTCAGGAAGACAGCATAATATTTTACTACATCTTGCAATGTTGAGGGTATTAATAAGATCAATGTATAAATGCAGAAAATCACAAAAGAATATTTGAAAAGAAAACTAACAAGGCAAAACTAATGATGGATGTGCAAACTGAAAACAGTCTCTGGGCTTCTTTCATGATTTCCCAGGCCTTCCTCAAGACAAAGTTGGTGATAAGAGGTAACAAAGAACAGTAGCTACTCACATCATGTGCCAACTCGAAGTACTTCTGACAGGCCAGCTGGTAATGCATGCCCTTCACCAGCTCCAGGATCTACACACAGGGACAGGAACACATTGTGACACATCCACATGTAGCACACACACAATTTAATGATACTTTCATCAACAAGGTATTCCATGGCAGCCTAAAACAACAGCTCATGGATTTGCAGCACATGACACCTGTGAGTCCTACTAAAAACTGACATACAAAAATGCCCTGGCTGCATTAAAAACAAGATAAAACCACAGGAAGATACACCCGACCCTTAAAATGTAATTTCAATACTCTTGACTTCAAGAATAAGTTGAGGCTATACTTTGGTAATATAATTGTGACAGTTATTGTCAAACTATCATATTGCAACATCTCTTCCATAATTGCAGACATAAATCTAGCAATTCAAGTGGTTGAAGCATGAAGCAATCAAGGACACGATTTGTATTTTTATTTTCCACATTACCAGTTCGTGCAGATGCACAGTAAAATACTACTGTGCTCCCATCAAGGAAATTTAATGCAAATCCTTTAGACAAGTATCTGTGAGAGGGGAATGCTTTTACCTTCAATCAGATTTGTCCTTTTTGAAATGAAGCTATTTCTAGTCAAGCTCAGCAGAATATGTGAGTGAATAGGATGTTTTGAACATGTATTAAGAAAATCATGCCATCTTTTGTAAATACAATTTGCTTTCCAATTCTACTTCAGGTAATCTCTTCTGTGCTGCATAAAGTCCCATTCTTATCACCAGAATGCAATGCTGGTTGAAATATTTTAAAGTTTCATTACCTCCTCCCTCCTTTATATAATCAAAATGTATGCTCTCTCTGCTTATCAAACAGAGAAAATTGCTGGAATTAAGAGATAGCCTCAGTGGAAGGAAAAATAGTTTTCAAGAAATGTTAATTTCAAGCCATTTCCCAAGGTTGACCTTTGTGTCAGACACAGCAATATACAGCTTAAATCCCTGCTGGACTCATTATCGGATGCTGCCTTGTATTTATTGACAGATATATAAATAAATTACATTTGCTGAATGGATAAAAACAGCAACACACTGCCAGGAAAGTACTTAGCCCCATTATTTCTCTGTAATAGCCCAACTGATTACATTTCTATCCCTCTTGCCACCTCCTGTTAAACCTTCTGTAGAACAGAAAGGCCAAGGCCAGCTAGGCAATGAAGTCTGAAATCTGGCACTATCTGGGTACACACATGTACTTCCAATTTTTTCCTTCTCTCTGCTTGAAATTGACTGAAAATATTAGGAGTAAAGAATTGAAAAAAATTCATCAATTCTAAAAACTTCAATTTATAGTGCCTTGAATTTTCTTGTTTGTTCCTTATACTATAATCAATGTCATGCAAAAGAGCCATCTCTACTTTAAAGAAAATGCATGTCATATGTATATACTTTCTTAAAAAGTATTTTTCACCTAATATGGAGTAATTATCAGAAGATCTATTTGTCTGTTGGTTACTTAAAAGAAACCTTCATGATATTCTGTAGCATTCAGACCTGTCTAACCTGAATTTTCCAGTTGAAATAAGTCAGCTAATTCAATCTAGTTCATAAATACTTAAGGTTTTCACAAAATTCTTCTTTATTTAATCAAGATTACATGTCAAAAAATTATATAAATAAAAAGTTTTCTAAATTTAGATGCAAATACATTTTAAATCTCAGAACTTTAAGTACTCAGGTATGGACAAATTCTTAGTATTAACCCCAAGAGATTAAAAGCATCAAGACTCTCTTAAAACTTTAGCAAACTTTTTGAAAGAGATGATCAGTTAAGAGTCTAGGAGACATTCCACAGCTTGTTTAACTTTTGAATTGCAGACCACAGTTACAGAGGCTTTTTTTACCAATGATGCCATTGTTCAACTACCCTGAAAAGCAGAAAAGACAAGGATTAGCAAAGCTAGCTTTCTATTTACTGATTCACAACCACTGAGAGGGTGAGAGATCAAGTTGCTGCTATCTTCTCTGACAGTTCAGTAGGAAAATGGTAACTTCAAGTGGCAGATAGCAGAGGAGGGATTGCTGACCAACACTGCACAGATGATGACAGAATAAAGGGGCACTTACAAATAAATTCCAGTTCTGAGCAGACTGTTTGGAAATCAAGCCCATCCTTGATAAAAACTTGACCCACCTTTAAGGTGGAGATGAGGATTTCACTGAATGGATGCTGCTGACATATGAAAGCTGCAGCAGTCCTGCTGTCAGAGCTGGCCTTTAACTCTTAAAGAGCAACCATGTTATTCCACAACATCTCAGACTTCAATGCCCAGCTACACTCTTGTTTCACCAAGGAACTACTGTCTCACTCCCTTGAAAATCCTTGTCAGATTTCTTACAGGCTACCATTAGGTCACCACACAGCTTTTTCTGCAGTTCTGCTATGAAGACATAACTTGGAAAACCAAACTGTGAGAGGAACCCATATCATCATTCTCCAGTGAACTTTGGTAACGGGGTGTTCATGCTACTTCTCTTCACATTGACAGAGTGCTCCAGAGAACAGATGCTCACCAGAACATTCCAGAGACTTTCATTCAGTTTGTTAAATTTATCAAAGTACATGATTGCACTGGTAGTCATCATTTTAGTCCTGCTGCTTTACACCATGTGACCTCCCCAACTTGGAATGGCCAATTTCAGCCAAATTTGACAGGTAGAGATGAAGAAGCTAAATGTTGATTAAAAGTTGTGGTTGGCTAGAAAAGCCACACCAACATTTGTTGTTCATCCAGAAAAAAAAGATAAAAACCAGTTGCAACTTAGCTCCTACTCATTCTGAGAGGCAGCCACAAGGCAGACAAATAGTAAGCCTGATAGTTAATATATATATAAGTTTCAAATGGAGGACCAGGTTCACCTCCTGCATATATGAAAGGGAGGAGGAATAAGGGGCATATTTAAAGAAGAATAGCCTTAGTAAATTAACTTGCTTTCTCAGGGAACAACTTGCTAAGAGAGGAAACAAAGAGGGTTAAGCACTGCAATAGAATGGAGCCCAGACAGAAGGGAGTCCTCTGTGTGAGAGAAACCATCCTCTACTAAAATAAAATAGATTTACCATCCATAATAAATATTATCTTTTCTACTAATTTGTGTCCATAATGAAAGCAAGCTTGCAGCTGTTTTTCCCTAGTATTTCCCAGAAACAGATCTCCACCCAAAGCTATTAAGCACAATCACAGCAGCAATCTTTTGCCTCTACCTACATTAAGACATTTACACTGCACTACTTTATTTTGTAAGGTACATACTCAAGGACTTTTCTTGTCTGTCCTTATGTGCCTTTTTCTTCACTGCCATCTGCAACTTGCTTTGCTGCTGTTGCTCAACTGACTGCTAATGAGGCTGAGATGATGTTTGGCAGCTGTATGCAGCCACCTGCTTTTATAGATCCTCAGCACTCAAAGTAAAGATGTTGCATAGCAGGATAGTTGGGGCTCTGTAATTACCCACTGTTATTTTCAACTTACTCCAAGTTAGTTTTGGTTTAGGGTTTTTTTACATTGCAGAATTAACTTATCATGAAAATCTCTCTATTATAGACTCAGTTATGTATGACTAACTTCTGACTTTTCCTGGAAAGTTTCTTTAGCTGCAAGGGAAAATATTTTTACAGACAGCAATAACCTAAAACTTTTTAAATATTAGATCAACAGAAAGAGCATGAGGGTTTTTTTCACTGTGGTGATCTTGTGGTGAGTTTTTGTGAAGGTTTGGCAGTTTTTTGTTCGGTGTTTTGATGGGATTTTTTTTATTCATAGAAACATATAGCCATATCAGAGGGCTAGGCTTATTTATTTCCATCTCTGTGATGAATTTCCAACCTACCAAAACACTAAATCTGTTGAAGAATATTACACAAAGTTCAGTGAGTGATTTAACCAAAACCTTTAATTTAACCCGGTTACAGGAAAAAGAAGATTTTTTAATTAAGAGAAAAATTCTACTAGAAAGAACAAGCCTTCTTCCAAACTTATCTGCTGTTCATTGACATAAGTATTTTTCCCTAAATAAATGCTTTTACTCCTAACAGAAAAGTAAAAAGAGCTAGTCTAGACTCTCTGTTTCTCCTGTTTGTAGAACCAGAAATTTTTACTATTTTTTCCTTTTGCTATTGTTATTGACATTATTTGAGAAAAAGGTAATTTCTCCAAGAAAACTTTCAGAAACAAATAATAGATATTTTGAAATAACTAATTCAAAGTCTATCCTTTCTATCTCCCTATATGTAAGATGTGCAGGCAACACATTACAGTGCATTTAGTACAGCATCACAAAGATGTATTTATCACAGAATCATAAAATGGTTTGAGTTGGAAGGGACCTTAAAGATCATCTAATTCCAACCCCCTGCCATGGATGGAGACACCTTTGATAGACCAGATTGCTCAATGGCCTTGGAACACTTCCAGGGATGGGACATCCACAACTTCTCTGGACAGCCCATTCCAGTGCCTCCTCACCCTCACAGTAGAGAATTTCTTCCTAATCCAAACATCCTCTGTTTCAGTTTGAAGTCATTCTCCTTGTCCTGTCATTACATGCATTTCAATGTCACATATGTAAAAACATATCTTAACATATACTTTAATCTTTACATTCTTCAAATTGATTAGCTGTTACCAAACAGCTAATCTTCATTAAGATTTTACCTAATTAGCAGCATACCAGAGAGAAATGAAAAATTACATACCATAAATTTAAATGCCATGCACTTACACATTCACACATTAGATGCTCAGCTAATGCTTCTTGCTCCAAGAAACATTTTTTAAAAAACAAACAAGCTACTATCACAAATATAGACTAACCTAAGGAAAATGTGAAATTAATACAAGTTAAATAATTCTGTTCTTGGAACAAACATCAGGATTAGCTCTCTGCTTTAAGCACTATGATAACCAGGCAAGACCTGTAAGTCATCTGCTGCTTCACTTTGAGACAATTAATTCAGCAGATACAATCCTAGATAAGATACAGCCTCAGAAAATCTAGACTGGAACAACAAGTTGGATCCAAATACTTCACAGCAAGCAGATTCACATATTCAAATGTTTTGATCACTTTTTTCATTACTGGCAGTAATGAATGCAATGAAAGCAGTCTAATGCTCAGACTGACTACTGAAGTCACACGAGGACTGGCAGTCTTTGCTCTGTGCCATCATCACAAGGTCCAGCTTCCCCTTTTCACACCCAGTCTTGTGAAAAAGCCCTTTTAGCATGGGGTTTGTTCCTACCACACAGCAGCCAAATGCTTTATCTGTACTGGAAAAACTCAGAAACTCCTATGAACCTTAACGGAAAGGGTGCATGTCAAGAGTATGGACAGCCCTAGAAACAGAAGACTGAGAACAACACCAGAAAACTGAATATCTTGGGTAAAACCACAGCCATTAGGGCTGGACACTAGCCCACTTTGGGGCTCACATAATAGCCTGGAGGAAGAAGCTTCAAAGATAAGGAAGGGGCTTGTGTGTGGGTTTGGAGAGAAGACATATGAGTACTCTAAACCAGAAGATGAAAATCCCAGTGGGGGACCAATTCATAAGTGCATATCTAAATTCAAAATAGATGTTTGAAACTTCATGCAACATTCCCAGAACTTTGGAACAGAGCAAGGATCAAGCATAAGGGGTCCTGAGCCCCAGAAAAAACATACCATTTATTGAAATGCATAGCTGAAAAGTCAAGCTCCGAACCATTCAGTAAAAATAGTATCTACCAGTTTGTAAGGGAGCTCTCACTGGACTTGGAGGTAACAGGAAGTCTAAGAGTCAAAGGATATAGCTTGAGTGAATGTCAATCTTGAGACCAAGCTACTGGAAATGTAGTTACATGACACCATTGGAAGATTGGTAAACCATCCACCCTTAAAATCTATTCACAGAGCTAAAGGAAAAAAGCCATTTCTCATACTCAGCAACTGTCATCAGCATCAGAAAAGACTCCTAAAAGCCATGGTCTGGACTAAAGGACTCTGAACTGTTATTATTCACACAAACATTACTGGACCATGAAAACAGACCAAAAAGGAGGGGCAGCAATAATGACAGCTTGGAGACAGATGGGAACTAATTTTCTTCCTCTTCTCCTACTGGATATCTCAAAGACTGTCTGATGTAAAAGATTAATTTTTGAGAACCCAGTCACAGCCAACATTTTATTTTATGTTATGTTATTTTTATTAGGTTTTGCAGGGAGAGTATATCATTTTGTGGTTTTTTTTTGGTTTAACACTAGGAGTGGACACTGAAGAGCCCTTTACCCCAATTGCACTTAAACAACAAAAAAGTCATGGACAGAACAACATCCATTTCTGGGCAAAGAAGATGTCGATGGAGACAGTTTTTCATAAGACACTTTTGATAAGAAAATATAAGACTGCTAATAAATACAAATTCTACTTTAAAAAAAAAAAAACACCTTAAATACACACACACACACACGAAAATAAAATCACAATTCACATTAAATAAGGAACTATATTAAATACAAAGATACTGCCTTGCTGTACAAATTCACTGAAGAAATAACCTCTACTAAATCCTACTCACACATGCAGCAAGGCAACTAAGCCAGTAAATCCTCAGCAATCTTTCCAATGATTAGCAGGATAAAAATCCCAGACCAGCACCAATTCTTGATGCATATATAAGGAAAAAAAGCCAAAGGAACGTATCTCTAGGGCCTGTCAAATACATAGATGCTTATTGATATGAACCAGAAGAAAGTAGGGGAAAAAAAAAGAAAAAAAGGAAAAAACACTCCTAGGAAAAAAGAATGGGTATTTCAAGAATTTGTCAATAATTACTATAGTGAACAATAAACTCTTTAAAACAATTCTCTTTTAATTTCTATTTAAATTAATCCTTCAAAGGCAGACTGCTTTAAGTGGAAGTTTCACATTCTTTTCCATCAAGTACAAGAGTTTGTTGATGCCTGACAAGCAGTAGTGACATTCCATATGAACTACAGACAACAAGTTAAAGTAAGTTTTTCCTATGGACTTAAAGTAGGTTCCAGACAGTTAATACACAGAACTGTTTGGTCTCAGCTTAAATCTCACCACTACATCTTCCTTCAATGAAAACAATGATAACCTCTTATTGCCTTATGCTCTTGCTAGATCAAGCAGGTCACAGTTCTTCAGGAGACATCTCACAGTTCCAATTCCTACATTGGTTTTGCTATATAAGATCGATTTTTCAATTAAAGTTTACGGTTTTTAAAAGCTGATAAAAAATTCTGCTTAATTTCATTAGGTGTTTTATGTGCTTTCGTTGTTCAGAAGTTAGCACAACAGGTAATGAAGAATGGGTTTGAGAAGTTTATTATAGAAAAGAATTACATTTGTTTATTGACTACACAGCAGTCATCCACAAGTCACTGCAAGAATAAAAATAAATTTTCTAAAATGCTGCCAGATTCATTTAAACTTCTTTTCTAATCACAGTTCAGTAAAACAAAGTATAAAAAAATTCTGGATTGTATCCATTATAGCAATAAACTTACTCATAATATTAAACAATAAAAGGTGGTGACAATAATCATCACATCAGCGAGAGCACTGCAGCCAGAAAGCCAAAACTCTGGTATAAACCTTTTATAAGAAGAAATATTTCACAATACACACTGGCAAATTGCACATGGCATTCTTATATGAATAGAAAGTAAAATTGAAAAGCAGAGCCTTATTAATGAAAGTGTCAAGCAAAACATGCCTTACCTGAGTTATTCCACTGGGAGGGATCTTGTATGACTGCAGCTTTTGCTTCAGCAGCTCGGGATCGCTGTGGCGGAATGGGCACCCTGACAGTAAAAAATAAGCAAGCTCACAAACAAGGTTGTTTACTCAGGAGTTAGTGCAGTAAGGCACTCAAGAGACCAGCTAAGCTGTTCCTAATTGTCTAACAGCTTATTAATAGGAAAGTTAATTACCCATGTGTACAATTGCTTACTTTTTTTTTTTTCCTTTAAATAATTACTCTACTGCAGAGTTATCAGGGCACCACAGGCTCAAGAGTCACATAAAACATCCCACCACAAACAGGCCACAATTCTCATTCACTGACAGGAAAAGAGTTTAAGTTAGTTCCTTACTAACAATGACAGTGTTGGTACATTTAATAGCTGTGGGAAAAAACCAAGAAAATAAAAGTAATGAGAGACAACTGGTCTTTAAAAGCATAGTTCATTGTAAAAATATCATTTTATAAGTACTTTAGAAAGTTCCACCACCCAAGTAAATGGATGTTTTTTGTCCCAGAGTGAGTTTTGAGACACAACTCAATGAATGAGTTAATATTATCATAACAACAATGAAGCCAGTGCAGATTTTTTCATGTTTAGTCATACAGCTGTATGAGTTTTTAAAATACCCTAGCAAACTTCACACTTCCTGTAAGATTGAATTCATATCTCAGAACACCTCTAATTGGTCATTTCTTAAAGCATCTACACATTTAATATCCCCCTGAGCTGCATGACACAATGTTTATAAACCCAGCAGTTATCAAGTCTGATCTAAAAAGAACAGTTCAAGACCACAATGGTCTGGAAACGCAATATATAATTTAAGAGACCACAGGAGGGAATAACTTCTCTAGACAAGAGATTCTGCTGTTTGTAAATGCTTGGGGTTTTTCCCCTTAAGGAACTCACCATGATAATCCCCTTGACTTGGTGGATTGGACATGATAATCTTCATGCAGCTGTATGGGGTATAATCAGTCCTCCTTCCCTCTTTGCCATAGCTGTGGCGAATGCTGTAAGCATATCCTTTGTCAAACTGAATAAAAACAGAAGAATAAATTCTTATATACTGGGTCAGTAATTCTATCTGCTCTGCAAATAGAAATATTGAATAACAAAATAAATTTTCCAAACATACTCAAACTGAGGAAAATAAAAATCTAGTTGCTCAATGCTAGCTTTGGGTTTTATATTACTTACACTTGTACATTTACATGTTTTACAGACACAACACAAGAGTAGTGTGTAACTGCATTGATTTAAGGTCTTTTCAGCAGATTCTGTAATGGCTTTGAAGATAAGATGATATAAAAATCAAAATTTTGGATCACGCAATATTAGTAAATGGTCATTTAAAATCTTTCAGAAAGGTCTATAAATTGATTGCCTAATCAGGGAAAAAAAATAGGAATACAGATTTCTTTACTCAGGTTCACATTCTTGTTCTCCCAAAGTATAATGCTACACCTGTACTTTGCTTCAGCACCGAAGTTCAATTCTTCAGATTGTTAGATGAAGTACACTTTGCTTGAATAAAAAAGATGTTCTCTTTTGTCTACCAGCAGACTACCAACTCCTCCAATAAAATGAAATTTTCTAAAGTAATACAGATGTTATCAAACATTTATTTATCTTTACAGCTGAGCACAAAGCTATCAATACATCATCTCAGGTAAGTCCTGTGGAAACCATTCAATTACATGAGTTCACATCATTTTTACATGGTAATAGGTGATATAAATCTGTAGTAGAATCAGATTACTTAATATACAGAATCCATTAAATTGCATTAGCTACTATAAGACATTAAGGAACATTTGTTCAGATAACATACTTTGAGTTCTAAAATCCACAAATATGATAAAATAATGAAGCATCATATTTAGAATTATACCTATTCAGTCTCTCTTCGCCTCAAAAAAGAACTATGACAATACAAAAAGGAACAACTCTGCCCTTGCTCAATTCAAAACTACAGCATTAATCTGAAATTATGCATCTAAATAGACAATTCCCATAAGAATTTAAGTTTTCTTCTCAAAAACCACCTTTATTAATAAAATTAATTTTTTACTCTGGTATTTTACTAATTGAAGACAATGTAATATGCTGAGAAAAATCATTCAAACATACCACT
This sequence comes from Notiomystis cincta, assembly GCA_013398075.1. Classification (NCBI taxonomy): domain Eukaryota; kingdom Metazoa; phylum Chordata; class Aves; order Passeriformes; family Notiomystidae; genus Notiomystis; species Notiomystis cincta. The sequence goes on from VZRX01014428.1 coordinate 13,343, forward strand.
GCTAACGCTACTACTGCAAGGATATTCTCATTTCTACTGATAAAAGTAGCTCCCTACTTGGCTTGTGGATATCTACATAGTACTTCAGAATATTCATATACCTATGAAATCTCTTGACTGGCCTAAAGATGACAAAAACAAAATAGAAACATAAACATATTTTTTTTCATAGAAAACACTTCAATGCCTTTGAAAATATAGTTACCTGAAACTCTGTAACATAATATGTACATATACATTACAAATGTGTAGAAAAACATACACAAAAACTTTGAGAATAAAATCCTAAATTGCACCTGACTCAAACAGTAAAAAAGAAACTTCTTCATCAAGATGCTGCTCATAATCAAGTCAATACAAGAAGAAGACTAAAATTCAGCACTCACCCCTAATAAGGCTTAAGACATCCAAAGTTCTGAACAAACATTGACTAATTAATCCATACTGTGCATTTGACAAAGTGACTTTACTCTACTTAAAAAGACTTTTTAAAAAGCGGGAAGGGGAAGAAAAGAGAGAAAATAGCATTTTGTTTTCTAGCATAGCCACAGGCAGGATCAAGCAGGTGGGAATACTCCTTCCCATCTAGTCAACCTTTTTGGTCAGGAGATAAAAGAATGGTTGGTTGAATAGCAAATGAACACTGCTTTTTCTAGCACCAGAGTCGGGCTTACCAACTCATCACTAGAAAGAACTCTCTGGGTGTGTGCTCACACTCGGAAGGGCCAGGGAACAGCTCCCCACCCCCTCACAGGGCACCAGCAGCTGCTGGCCAAGTCCTGCTGATGCTCCTCTTGGAGCTGCAAGTGGTCTGGTTACTCCCAAAAACCAGCAAAGATCAAACACAAAGATGTGTGCATTTTAATTTCCAATCTCTGCATGAACCTGTTAAATTGAAGATGGGATCTGTGATCCTGTAGCCACCGATTCTTCTGCCAGAAGCTCTGGAATCTTTCCTCCTTTTCAAAAGATGAATTAAAGCACATTTCATCTTCTTAACAAAGGATATTTGAGCAAGCAATTAAGCTAGACTGAATTTTTTTTTCAAGGGTAAAGCAAATTGTGAATGCTTCAGGATGTACTGCTTAGTTTCCTAGAAAATTAACACCTTTCTTTAACAGTTCTGTATACTAAAATCTTGAGCTGTGCTTTTCACATCACTTGCCTTAATGCACACAGAAATTACTTTTAGTACCAAACTCATTACTTTATGCTGAGAAGCAGCTCTTGCAGTAAATAGAAACAACAGCTACATAACAACACAACACGGCCTTGGGACAGGTTGGATATTTTCTCGTTGCTTTCTTGTAATCCTGTTTGGTTCTCAAGAGTTTTTGCAGCAGCAGATGGCAGAGAATAACACAGCTATGTGGCACAAGTTGGCACATGTGCAGTTACATGCATCACTGAGAGCTCTCTCATCCTTGTGATTCAGCTTTTCTTATCATTGATCAAGGAAACAGGATTGCAGCAGGGCCAGTATCTGACAGGCTGTGTGGTCATCCTCAGCGGGAAGAAACTGTGAATTGTGGCATTTCATTACAGAAAACATCCTGCACAACAGCCTGCTTTGTATACTGGGGGATCAACTCCATGGTCAGCCTCATTCTTTCCTAATACCATTACTCTAGGATGTGCATAAAGGAAAAAAAAAAAACCACAAGGAGCAACCCCTTTTGGTAGAAAAAGCAATGAGGTAAAATTAGACATGTCTGAAATCTGCAGAAACAAGAAGGCAGAGGGATCTGTTCCTTCCTATTTATCCTAATGCCCCAAATTGAAGTGGTTCAATTAAAGTTCCTTGAACAAAACAAATTATACACAGCACATATCATGCATGCAGGTATTTGCAGGGTCATTGTAACTGCTTATAAATTGCTTGGTTTAAAGCTATTTTAAAGAAACAGTTTAAAAACCTATAAACCTACTATTACCATCTACTCTAACTGCAATCTACTAAAAGGGCATTTTGGCAACAACCTGTAAAAGGTCAGACTCATATTAAGTGATTTGAAAAATGGCAAAAAATATTTTTGTTATTTTTATAAGCACTTTTGAGAGTCTTATTGAACCCTGATATGAACTTGGTCAACAGTAGTGATGCTGCAGGAGCAAGTACATTTCCCTTGTATCTGCATGACAGCTTCCATTCAGATAAAACAAATACAAAACCAAAAAATGATTCAGCTGTGTATGTTCTACACACCCCACAACAGTCTGTGCTAAACATCAACAGAAACTGCCAAAGCTACTATGAAACAGTAATATTGAAGCAACATCATTACACTCTGAGATGACCTCCTGCTGACTGCTGGTCACACCTGACAGCAAGGATTCTCTGCAACTTTTTAACTGTATGGCCCACATCAGCACTATCTTGCTTACTTTGCCTCTATTTAACTCTCTGATCTTTTTAAAATGTGCAACACATTTATAATTTATGTGTGAGGTGAGCGGGCCACGGCTTTGGCAAGGGAGAAAGAGATCAAGAAATGTGTCTTGTTTAAGCAATGAACTGATTGACACTGAGGCCAAGAAGCAGCAGCAAAGGCAGCCCTATCAAAAATCATCACTTGGATCCTGGAATGTGCAACTCTGGCATTAGCAGCAGTGTGAATTTTTGTTCTTAAAAACTGCAAGTCAACTCCCCAAGCTTTAACTTGAACACTAAACAAAGTTTCTAAGGACTTCTCTTCCTTTTAGGCATGGCTGTAGGATGCATGTGAAGCCACCAGCAGAGCACTTCAGAGCAGACACGTGGGCAGTTGGGAGGTTTTATGCACCAGTGCCTGCTGTAATGAACTGACATGTCCATTGCATGATACTGAACATGATAATGGTGATACTGGTGCCACTGAGGCTTTCTTAGACAACTTCTCCCCATAAGAAACAAAGCTCTTAGCACTGATAAGTGGGACAAAAGCAATAGTCCAAAGTCCAAAGCCAGAATCAAGGTGGTTTGGGAGACAGTTCACTTGATATAGATAAGTGTATTTTTTGCTTTTGCTTTCATGTGGTAAATTCACATGAGTATCAGGCTAATGCAGATTAATTTGCCTAATAAATGTTAGTTAAGACACACATACTGTACTAGATAGCCTTCAGTAGAAGATACAAAAGTTATAAATTATAACATAAATAAAAAGGGACAGATAAAGATACAGATATCTAAAAGCTATAAATTTGCAAATGGTATAGCCTAATACCACATTTCCATGTTCCAGGTAGGAAGTTCAGGAACAGCTTTTTTCAATAAGTTCTGATAGCATAAATACATACAAGATCTTTGGAATGAGGATGCACCTCAAATGGACCATTTGGCAGGTGTCTGTTCTCCTTTGAAGGAAAGTTTTCAACAGACAAAGCAGAAAAGCATGGGTCCTTTGTGCCCCATAATTATCAGTTTGATATAACAGAACACACTTTCAAAAGAGGACTACAAGAAATGACATTCCCTAGGCACTCCAGCCACTGAGCAATAGGCATCATGTCATCACTGACAGTCACCTTCCTTATACCACTTGCTATATTTGCAGATTAATATCTGTAAATAGAATTGCCCCATAACATTTTTTATCAAATCTCATATTCAGCATGCTTATTAGGATGGAAAATAATTTGCTGAAAGGTCTTGCAAGCCCTCTATGCTCAGGTTCGCACTTCCACAAAACTTTCATGTTTCAGTTAAAACTGCTTTTAAGTCTTGCAAGATTTTATGCACCTATTCCTTACAGTACTGGAAAATTTATTTATTTATTTAAAGTCTATTAACTGAGCAAAATGGTGTACTAGCTTCTTGGCTGACCACCTGACCAAGTCTGCAAAATTCAAAGAAGTAATGGCTTAACATTTCCTTTTTTTAAACAGTCACTGAGTAATTTCTTGTCTAAAATTGTTGAGTCTGTATAGATAACAGCTTCAAATTCATAAATTTATCGCTCACAGTCGTGTATCTGCTGAAATAATTGGTTCCCTTTTTCATCCATTTCCTAGGCAGTCACTCAAATCATTACTGTTGACACTGCTTAGTTGGCATATTTTTATCCAAGCAACATTTTTTTTTAAGCTCATTCTTAAAATAACCTCGATTTGAGATTATCTTTTTGCAACCTCAGTTGTATTTAGGAGCACAAATAAATGCTTCTTTATCTGCCAACAACAAAAATTTGTCCTAAATTGCCATCCTGTAGCCCAATTTCTGCCTCAAAGGTACAGATCAGAGACATCACTTAAAACTGAGCTGGAAAACTACTACATTGTGTAGCAGTCAGCACAGACCAATTCACATCAGTATAAAAGAATTTCTCCCCTCCAGTTCCAGGATTTCCAAACTACATGAGGCAAGAACCACTTAGCCCTAGAGATGGCTTTATCTACTATAAGAAATTCAGAAATATTTTATAACAGTCAAACACCTTGTACGTCACCCACATGAGCATAAAGTGTGTGGCTGATGAACTAGCAAAAGTCTGATACCATAGGATTTTATTTACAGCAGTCTAAGCTTGCCTCAGTATCATTTAGCTAAATACAGAATTTATGTACACGATTTCTTCATGCATTTACATGCACCAAGACTTTGAACCAGGAAAAGTAAAACATAAACCACAGCAGGCTGTCTTCTGCCTCAAGACACTGCATCAAATTATCAGCACAACACATCTTAAAGCTGTCTCTATAAACAACTTGATTTTTCTTAGACACATGCTTGGTCACCTACAAAAGACTTTATTAGCTACTTCAAAACATTGCCATATTTCTTTCTGTATCTAAATTATTCTGATGGTTTCAGTTGGGATAAAGTTAATTTTCTTTCCAGTAGCTGGTATGGTGCTATGTTTTGGCTTTAGTATGAGAATGACTTTGTTAACACAGAGATGTTTGGGTTGTTTGTAATTAGTGCTTCCTCTGAGTCAAGGGCTTCTCAGCTCCCCATGCTCTGCCAGTGAGGAGGTGCACCAGAGGCTGGGAGGAAGAACTGATGGGGCAGTTAGCTAAGGGATATTCCATGCTCAGTACATAAACTGCTCTAAGTGGGCTGGAGCTGCTGGTCACTGCTTAGGGACTGGGGGGCACTGGTGAGTAAATTTACTGTGTATCAATTGTGCCTTAATGGGGGAGGGGGGCATTGTGAGCTTTTTGGGGGAACAGGGGTCCTCTCTCTATTTTTATTTTGATGACTAAGAAAGTTCAACAGAAATAAAAGAGTAACTGACTGCATCTGCAGAAATAAGATTCCACTCCAGACATCTAAATCCAGACATCTCTCATTATTATCAATGGTGGTCAATGCAATCTGAGGAGTCTGGGGAGCAATTCCATTTGCCCTGGAGGCTCATTAAATAAATCATTCTCTAGACATTATTGACTATATAGGCTAGATTTCTACTGCTCATAATGGCAGTTTATAATCCAAGTGTAAAGAGAATGTATATCAAGGAGAAAAGAAATTCAGTACATCTGTATCCAAACTGAGAGAAATCCATACTTACTGTGTATTACAGATTTACAGAGAAGATGGATGAAGACTAGCCAGGGACCCAGAGAATAAAAATTAATTTCCTACTGCTAATTCAAGCTCTATCAATTCCCTAAACGAGAATGCTCTCATATGGTGTTCTATAGTTTTATTTAAATCTTACCCTAAACCTCAGATTTTCAAAAGTGGCAGCATCACTCAAGGAGATTCAGTGACTGAAAAACTGAAAAACAACCCTTCAACCAAAGTGACAAAGTTACCAAAATTTGATACAACTGTGGTAAAAACCCCTGCCTGTTACTGAGATACAGTTAAACCTCCTGGACAAGGATCAGTGACAGAACAAAAGGATATTAAGTCCCAATCCATGTTTCAAGATGTCAGCAAATCCTCAGTATAAGTGCAGATTAAAACAAATTGATTTATTTTCTAGATAAATTGGAAAAAAAATCAAATAATTCTTAAAATAAAATTACAAGGAGACTGAGTAATGAATAAATTTCCTCAGGCTGGTAAGTATTTCTTATGTCTACTCTAGAAACTTATACAACTAACTTTTCTGAGGCAGTCATAAAAGAATTACAAAAGCAAGGCAATGAAACAGAAACAAACAAAATAGTACATGGATAGTTAAGGTTTGTCAATCCTTTTGAACATGGAGTAAACCAGATATTGGAGCTCTCCTAACAGCATAGTTTGGCTCAAGATCACTGGCTTTCTCTCTCTAAAAACTCTGCTGTAAAACCAGATTTTTTTTATTTATAGACAGGACAATAAAAGACTAAATCACATTTTAAGATAATGATCAAATAGAAGTGCAGAAAACCAGGTACCAGCCCTTGCTGTCATAATAAAGAGAACTGCTTACATATAAAGAACATTTTATATTCTATCTTATGCAAAGTGCACTATAATCGAGACATATTTCAACTCTAGACTGCAATTATGACAAGAGCCTTTCTGCACTCAACAAAAGAAAGCTTGTTTCAAAAATACACAAGACTATTTTCCTATCTTTTTTTTGAGTAAAAGATGACTTGACTGCAGGGAAAATGGGAACAGAAGAATAAAGAAGCTCTACTACCAGACTGCTCTCAACTGTCTCAGAAGAAGTAACGCACATCTCATTTTTAGTGCCTGCTGTAAACTTCTAAAAACAGGGAAATAACTGTGGTAACAAAGTACAAGAAGGAGCTCAACTACTGTAATTGTTTTTCTTTAAAAAAAAGTTTGTTAGAATTCCCAGTTCTCATGCCTCAAATTCAACTCAATTATGTACATAAAACAGAAAAAGAAAATAAATTGGAATTTAAATAGCTAAACTTGCCATAAAGACCACGTTTCCATTCCTATATGTACAGCAGGTGAACAAAAGAAAAACTGGGAAACAAAACAAATGAACAAAAATAATCCCAAACCCCAAAAAAAACACTAAGAAACCATATTTGAGGACATTTTGGCTTTCTTCTTTGTGGACTTAAGAAGGGATGCAAGGAGCAGTAAAAGCCCAGCATATACCACATCATGTGGAATTCAGTTTCACAGCTAAATAGCATTGTACATTTCATACAAAATCAGAACCCAGCCTCCTTTCACGAAGTAGTAATGCCTATAATGTTGAAATACTTAAGCCTTAACATAATAATTTCCCTTTCCTAAATCAATATATTAAATTTCCAAAACAGAAAGTGCACATAGAACAAATAATGTATGAAGAGCTGTTCTGTCTTTATTCATGAGATTCAAGAGATTTCAAAGACATGAGGCAGAAAGTTAAATCAATTCTGAAAGCAGAAGTACATTTTTATTTACATTGTGCCTATTGTGATATATCAGCAGAGTAGACATTTAATACAACATGCTGCTTTTCTGGATGACTGAGTATGAATTACAGCCATGATTTACTGACTGAATATAGACTGAATATGACAGCTGTATGATGTTACAGCAATTACATGGACATTATCAAACAAAAGTATTCAGAATGCTGGGTTTTGTTTTTGAAAACAGTTTATACAATTACAGGATATCTGAATGTTTGATAAAATAATTTTAAGGCATTATTTTGACTAAGAGTATCAAGATTAAAAATATTTCTATCCAAACTTTTCTGTTCAAAGAGCACAGGAACACAGCTGGAAGAGACCTGCTGTGTCATTCAGCTTGTCCTGGAAGGTAAGAAAAAGACACAGATGAAAAGATTTGCATCTCAAAACCCACTAACCCCTGTCTCAGATCTCGGGGTAAATAGGCAAAGAGCTTAAATACATTACCAGTGGTGTGTGCAGCAATGTGCAGTGGGTATTTTTCAGCAGATGGTTAGAGAGAGCTGTTTGGTTAAAGAAGGTATTCAAATGAGTCTGCTAAAAGCTCTATATTTAGTGACACTCAGATACTTCACAATCCCTAAACTTAGAAATTTATCAGCCAGATAGGCAAATGCATCTATTACTTTTCTTAAAATGTCATGGAATGACTTTCTTGCTGCTGTTGCAAGGACAGCAAAGGTAAAACAGAAACCTCTTCTGACAAGTACAGTCCATCTACACTGATAATAAAGTGCAAGGGCTGACAAGTGATTCAGAACTACAAAAGGAACCTTAGAAAATTAAAGGTCTGGCTTCAACATTCATTTTTAAACATGCAGTTCTAAAAAGACACTACAGCAATGTGTGTTGCTGAGAATAAAACAAGTCATAAGAGAGCAGATTCTGATCTAAATTAGTTTCAGTACAGGAAAGATAATTATTGCTTTCACTCTCTTCACTGCAAGAACCATATCACCAACCAGCTCATGCATTAGATTATTAAATACAGATTTCTGTATCTAATATGTAACAACTACAAAAAGTGATCCTATTTCTTTTTATGGTAGCTAGAACAGTTAAACATCACTAAAACTGTGCCAGCACTGTTAATGTCCTGGATGAGAGATTATAGCTAGAGCTCTTCTCTATCCCCAAGACATGCCACAGGCTGAAAGACTGCCCTAAATTTTCCCTTTTCACATAATTCAGAAGATGAAAACTGAAAATCATACATTTTTAACAAATTAAAAAAATGCTGAACAAATTAAAGTACTTAAAAGTGCAGAATCATAGGAAAATGCCACCATAATTCAGTGTCACAACAAAGACTGCAGAGTTCCAGTTTTAACTAGAAAATTGGTAAAATTGAAAAAGGGAATGAGTTTGGAGTGAAAGAGCACAAATTTTTACCATCACTTATGACTGTGATTCCTCAACTATTTATGTGCACACTATAACCTTCATGTATATTACTGTCTAATACTCTTCAACGTTTTCTAGGACCTTATCTTCAGTTGGGGTCCATTGCAATAACACCCATGAAACAAAAATATAGTGAAAAATAATGGGTTTATACCAGGTCCATTTCATTTAAGAAATACTGCTTTAAGACTTTGAATCTACTATGCAAAAAGTATTGGGTTTTTAATTAGAAGTTTCTGTAACAAAATACAGTCTTATGAAAAAAAGTTATAAAAATGAAACATTTTTGTCAATATTCCTAAGCTTAGATAACTGTAATAGACACTGATATGCTGATTTTTAATTCAAGGCCTGAGAAAAGTTTCAGAGGGAAATATACAGAAATATTGTTGAGTTTAATATGTATCTACATTAGCTGCAGGGCATAATTAAAACATAATTATGTCCCAAAGGCATTTCCTCCTTAAGTATCCTTAACTTCACTGATAAACTTGTAAGCACCTTGGGTTTAAAAGGTCAGGCAATACCATTTAAAGTAAAATAAATTCTTACAAGTAAAAGGTAAAAAAGTAAGGGTTTGCTTTGGTTTTATTCCTTCCAGTGCTCAGAACTTCCAGTGTCAGTCAAAAACCAAATTATAATGCAAACTGAAAGCAAACAGTACCAAGTGAAGTTACAGATTATTTCCCTGCCAAAAGGAACTGGTGCAGCTAAAAGGAACTGGTGCAGCATCTACCATTGGAAGGCTGTCCACGTGTATTTATATATTTATGTTTACATAAAGTTCTAAGTTAACAGTACCTTTTCAGTGATGATTATATATATAGCATATGGGAAGAAATTGTGAAAAAGAAATTACTTTCATCTTTCTTTCCTGAAATAAGTGGAATATCTAATCTAATATTCACATCTGATTTTTCATCATCTGACTTCTTATGTGTCAACCAGAATTATGATGTGCCTTGTTTACTTATCTAATTTGGAACCAAAAGTAAAACAAACTATAAGATAAAACAGCCACAGAACAAGTCTCTATTTTTTTGTTTAGTAAAGAGGGTAGAGCAGCAAGACCTACAAACATATTTGTGAGGATTGTGAACAATGTAGATGTTACTGGTAAATCTCTTTGCAGCAAAGTCAGAATTTTGTATCCATCAGGAAAGCAGAAATGGTATGAACTGCTTGGCAAAACTTGCACCATTAATCACATCAGGCAGCAACATCCACAAATGCAACACGGCACGTTATTTTAATGACAGCAATTCCATACTATTATTTATATCTGAGTCCTAATAAAAATCATTACCTGATGCAAACAACTTTAAACAATTTTGATTTGATCTCACGATGCTTAATTAAACAGGAAGCAGACAGCTATCTGCAGCTCTGATTAGATGAGCTAATTTTCTGCAGTCTTTCCAGAATCACTGTGTATACAAGACTCAACAGAAGTAACACTGACAGTGCTAACAGGGACCTCCCTCCAGCCACAGTTATATCTCTACAGGCACTGCTAATCATCTCTACTTTTGATACAGTGAGGAAGGAATCTTATCCCAGCTCCTTCCTATGATTTGGCAGAATTTAATAGGACTCTGCAAGAAGTTGTTCAAGTATGATCACAGAAACACAGAATCATTTATGTTAGAAAAGACCTTTGAGTCCAACCATAAATCTAACACTGCCGAATCCACCCTAAGCCATGTCCTTAAGCACCCTCCTTCCTGGAATACAATCAAATGCAACCCCTGTGAGCCTGCTTGCTCAGTCCTCTCACTTCCAGAATCCATTACAGATCTCCTCCCTACTGCTGTAGTCAATAGGCACACAAAACAAATTGACAGAACCAAACCATGCAGAGCAGTGTGTCAGCAGTACACCAACAGGACTCAGATGAGCTTTTGAAATTCTGAAGCACTCCACAAGAGAAGGGAGCAGAATGCTAGCAAGCATAAGCAAATGTGTACAGGACACACAGGACATGAAGGAAACAAAGGACAAATTTCCACCTATAAAACACAACTTTAAATAACAATATATGACAGCAAGAATCTTGCACAGACTTAATATACTTACTGTGATAGCCATAAAGCCAAAACCAACCCAATTTTAATGGCAATTGAAGCTTATTTTCATTCAGCTAAAGAAGGATATTATGATTCTAGGACTCTAAACTCCATGGCCAGATGACAGAGGTTTTTCAAGAAAATCCTAGCTGTCAGGCTCAGCTCCAACTATTCATATGGAACCAAATGGTGGAGAATAGCTGCCCACAACATAAGTCCTCAGGATTTTAGGTTATTTCAGTCTAACTCCTCACTGCTTATTAGCAAACTACCATAGCCAAAGGAAAATAAAACAAGTTCTTTTTCCAGATACAACCAAAAAGAATACTACTAATTCAGCTTGACTCAAATGTAACACCAGTAATCCATGCATTTATAGCTTGAAGTCATGCTTTTAATTCTCTTGCCTGGTTGTATAAATTTTTACTATAAAACAAATTCACTCAAAATGCCTCTTCTGCATATTGCTTATTAAAATACAAAAGGAACTCCAGACTGTTCTCTTCAGCCAGGATCAAGGCAGCTAATCGAGCTCAGCAGCCATCTGTCTTCATGTGAATCTCACCTTCAAAACCAGTTATGTCCCATTTGAACAACACACCTGCTCTCCTCCAGGCTTCAATTTGTATGCAAAAAACCCACTGAGGAAGTTATACGAAAGGAGAAGAGCTCCTGATGTTTGACTCACTGATATTAAGCTGACTTCTGGGAAGTGACCTAACTTTTTAACTTGCTGTTCAGTGTATCACTGCCCCAAGGCTGTTCAGCTCCTAACAATCATCTCAACATATAACTCAACTGCTTGGTTGAGTCACTTCGCAGTCATGCACAAATTTCATAGACTTGGCTTTCTCTTCTTTACCTGGCTCTTTTCTTTGGCCTTTGGGGCTCAAATTAAGTACTAATTTTTACTTCAAGCTTACATGCCTAGGATGTAGGCCTTGGACCACCTATTGTCTTGAAACACCCCTAACAACTGCACATTAATGTATTTTTGTTTGAACTTGCATCGAAAGAAAAGGTTTAATGTAAATTAAACAGTAAGTTTGGGAATAAAAATGAGTCATGCCAATGAAAAATGCATTTTCATGTTTCTGCTGACAATTAAATCACTTTTAGCCTGCTATTAAAGAAATTTCAAGAGCTAACTTAGCTCTTGAAACATATTACAAAACATATTTTGAAACACACTATAATAGTATTTTTACCTTCTTTATACTCAGTTATACTATGTAAGGATTGCCATTTAACATATAATAATGTTATGAATGGAATGTAATTTTGCCAAAACATAATAAAAATTATTTACTCAAAATCTTTAAAATTCACTTGTTCCATTTCACTACAACTAGAGTATGAAATCATAAATTCCAAATAATCGAAGACAAATACAGATAGTAAGTGGTTCTACTGAAGCTAATTTTTACAGTCACTGGTGGAAGGAAAAAATCTTCTTGATTTTATGGCAAGTTTAACACAAAAATACAATTCAATCAATAATGTGAATATCTAGACCCCTGATAACCAGTGAAAGCAACAACAATATTCTTTACTATATCAGCACTTTGTTACCATGGCACAGTCTTCCACTTCTACAGAATTCAGGAAATAAGACCTTACTGCCAATATATGCTGCACTTTTATTACAATTTTGTTTTATATATCCTAGAAGACAAAACAACATTTTCTTGAAGTTCTATTTTACTCTTTAGATATCCTTGGAGAATTCAAGTCTGGCCACCTATTTACATTACAGCACTATAATATACATTTATTTAAAATGAGACTTTAATCCATATAGAGGGACTTCAATTTTATCTTTATTTCTTAGATGTTAAATATTGTGGCTTGCTGTCCAAAATGTCACTCTAGCCTGCAGATTTGTAAAGTTTAAATAATTCAAGAATAAAAATAGCAGATAACATTCAATTAGAGAATTATCATTTAAAATGTGACAGAATAAAGATCCTTTTCTGATTTATGAATCAAAACATTCCTAAAATAGTAGGCAGCAATACCCCATATAAAGGGAGCAAGTAAGAAAAAACAAATAAAGATCTAAGAGCAAAACAACCCTCAAATCTCTAAGAAACGAGAAAGTGAAATACCAAAACCAAATGTAATCAGCTGACTGATAGAGAAAATATTCCTGAGGATTTGAGCAGGTGGAGGTTTCTTTCAAAAAACCACATCATCCATGCATTATAAATTGCACTGAGGATAGCTGTATGTCCTTAAAAGCACCGACCTGAAGATCTCCAAGTGCCTACTTCTGTTTTCATTTAAATACACAGGGCTTTCTAAATAATATAATTGTATAGACTTACAAAGCACTAGAGCATAAACACTTCTAATGAACATCTCTACTTTATATTTGTTTATTCCATACTATCTTGTCTCCCTCTAGTGGCTGGCTCTCATAAACATGTTCTTCTACCTGGATTCAGCCCTGTCTGCAGAATCCCAGGGTAATTCAGACTGGAAAGGACCTCAGGAGATCCCTGGTCCAAGCTCCTCTCAAGGAATTTCTGGTTGGCCTTGGCAGAAACATTCATCACCAGCTGTTTGCAATCAAGTAAAGGCTCCCTCTTGAATCCAGACTCCAGAACCACCCTAAGATCATTTGGAAAAGAAATCAAAGAGCCAGGAAAATAAAGTCACTGGAACTATCTCACTGGGATGTATCTTCATCCCAAAGTTTTATGATTTTTAACAGAGTAGGAGACACATTCCCTTTGCATACTGATGCAGCATATGGCTGTCATGTTATCTGTCCTCATGATTCACCATGTGTGGAAGAAACATGTAGAATATATCAATGATCAACTGCAGTTCAAAAGCTTCATTGTGAAGGCTTTGCTTCTTTACCAATAACAGGCTCTGAGCAAGGCTGAATTTGAGTAAACTTTCCTTTTCCTTATCCCAGCAAAACATCTGTCACAAGGACCTTCAGCAGCAAGAAGGGATGAAGAGGTGTCCCTCAGACAACTAGAAAGCAACCTGCTCCTTCCCATCTGCAATCAACTGCAATAGAAAACAATGTGCCCCATGAAACTACAATAGGTTAGTCTGGAAGACTGAGGTGGGATGAATGGATGAATTAAGAGGCATTGCTAGCCTGGTGCCACTGTATCTCTGAAGAAAGAGTCCTAGAACTTTAGTCCCATGGCTAAAGAGCCATGTCTCATTTTCTGTAAGAAGTCACAAGGACAAGAAAGCTTGAATAAATAAACCCCCATGTTCTTGCATAATTTCAAGACATGTTTCAGTAGCATATGCATCAATAATAAAAACTAGTGCAATAACAAACCGCAGTACCAAAGGAATTACTTTTCACCACAGAAGTGTATAACTACCAACTGTTACTTCTGCACAAAGAGGTAAAAAATCAGAGTACTAGAAGAGGGCATTTTGTATCACTTACTGCTAAGAATAAGAATATGTATCATAAGTATATGTAGCAAGGGAAAGCAAAAAGTGAAGAGCTGCCTTAAAGCCTTCCATCTGTATCAAAACCTCAAATCCAGGCTATTAACTGAAAAAGCAACTGAATAACACCTTAGAGAAGCTGATTCTGCATTCCTTCATTCCTTCTTTCCTTTGTTCTAAATACAGCATTATCTTTCAACTCCTCCTTTTCACATTCACAGGTTAATTATATCTGAATATCTGAAATATCTGAAAACATTAACAATCTCCACTACAATGTGGAGACTGTTAGGAGACTTTATTTTCAACTATGAAAGCATTTTTACATCTGTATTCTAATTATTTAGTCTGTCTTGTCATCTTATTACCTTTGTGTATTTTTAAATCACACTGGAGTTACATCTCCCACCCCAATTTTTTTTGACAGGGTCAGGAGTTACTTTTTAAGCAGGAACAGTGAAAGAATCCATGAGAATCAATATCTGTTTAGAGTAAGATTACAATTTATAGAAAAAACAAAACAGTCTTAAAATAACACTGAAGTTATGAAGCCAACTGGCACAATTATTCTTTCAGAAGTAATGCATCTACTCCTATTTGGCTTTCATCTGAACAACAACAATTTACCATTTAGGCACCCTTAATCTAGCAATTTGCAGAGTAATTTTAATTGCAGTGCCTAAATTAGTTTTATTTTGCATTCTGCATTTGTCTATTGTGAACATGCCAATCCAAGACCATTTCCTCCCCTACCCCACCAACAGAGCATCTCTACCAGTTTCAACACTTTCTCTGTAGGTGTTACTTGATTTTTTTTCCCATTGACTACATGGTTTCACACTTCATTCTTACTTCACAGATTCCTCTCTAAAGGTAAAATACAATTTCTGAAAAACTTTTCTACAGTGTTTTTATCAATGAGCCCTGAGGTATGCCTGAATCAGTTGTTCAGAGCACAGGAGGAGTTCTTTTTGGTGCAAACTGTCCATATGCCTATGCTCAGCCTGGAGACCATGCTTAGCCAGTTCGCTGCTAACGTGTTCATGGTAACTTCCTTCCTGCTGAAGACTGAACTTGTGTGCCAACAATTCTTAGGATTGAAAATTGGCATAGATGTTGCAGCTATTAAAGACAAAAATGAACAAACAATTTTGAAATCATAACCATTTCCAGCAAATTGAACACTCCCTCTTTGCAATGTAAGAGTCAGTAGGTAACACATCATTAACCTTAATCTTTACCAAGTATCATGCATATATCCTCTCAATGCTCCAGTGAAATGAAACAGTGTAATTAATTATCTCCATTCTACAGGAAAGGAACAATGGCATGAATGCCAGAAAATAAAAATGTCAAAAAAAGAAAACAGCAATAAGAATTGTATTAATCTTCCTATTTTCAGGACATTATACATTGTATGACACTACTGTGAAAAATTACAGGCCACCAACCTCAGTTAGAGGCATGAAAAATTAGTTTTCTTTTTTATCCCAGTTTGAAGATGGTTATCTAGAACTTGAAAAGGACCAAAATTACATGGAAGTACCAGCTTGCTTGTGAAAAAAATGCAGTAACCAAATCCCTTGTTTGATTCACAAACGCTTTCTAACTCTTGAAGCCAAACACAGGATCACAAAATTTCATTTATTTCTAGGGTCTATCAACAGAAATGCCATAGTAGAAGTCATAACCCTGTGATTGAAAACAGGATCCAAGGTGCATACATGACTTCATACATGTGCATGTACATATTTGGTCAAAGCACAAGTAGGTGGAATCAGATGTGTTCTCCCAACATTTTCTGAAAACAGAAATAACAAAAGTGTGTCTTTATACTGTTATTGTTTCTAAGAGCTTGTTTTTATTCTCTCAGTTCCTTTAAGCACAGGATATGGCAACTGAAAATTCTGGATTTTCCTGAATTCAGCTCATGTTGTGGGCTAACCCTGGCTGGATAGAGAGTCCACACAAGACTCTCTATCACTCCCCTCCCTCAGATGGATAGGGAAGAAAAAAATTACAAAGGACACAAGGGTCAAGTTAAGGATAGGGAGGGATCACTCAGTTACTGTCACAAGCAAAACAGACTCGACTTGGGAAAATCCAATCAGAGGACAGAAATGAGAAATAAAAATTAATCTTAAAACACCTTCCCCTCATCCCTCCTCTCTTCCAGGTTTGACTTTACTCCTGATTTTCTCTACCTCCTCCCACAGGTGGTGCAGGCAGACAGGAAATGGGAGCTGTCCACACATTTCTGCCACTCCTTCCTTCTCAGGAGGATGACTCCTTACACTCTTATACTCTGCCCATGCTCCAGAGTGGGGTTCCTGCATGAATTTTTCCAATGTTGAGTCTTTCCACAGGCTACAGTTCTTCAAACAGCTCCAGCACAGTCCCCTCCATGGTGTGTAGTCCCTCAGGAACAGCCTGCTCCAGTGTGAGTCCCCATGGGGTCACAAATTCTGCCAGCAAACCTGCTCCAGCCTGGGCTCCTCTCTCCATAGGGCCACAGGTCCTGACAGGAGCCTGTTCCAGCATGGGCTTCCTACTGGGTCAGAGCTGCTTCAGGCAGCCCTCTGCTCTGGTGTGGGTCTCCTCCATGGGCTGCAGGTGGATTTCTTCTCCACCTTTGTCCTCCATGGCTGCAGGGGCACAGCTGCCTCACCAGAGGCTGCACCAGGGGAATCTCAGCTCTGGCACCTGGAGCACCTCCTGCCCCTCCTCCACTGACCTTGGTGTCTGCAGAGCTGTTCCTCTCACATGTTCTCACTCTGCTCTCTCTGGCTGAAGCTGCTATTGTGAAGGGGGTTTTTCCCCCTTTTCTTGAGAATGTTATCCCAGAGGTACTACCACCACTGCTGATGGGCTCAGCCCTGGCCAGCAGGGAGTCCCTCTTGGAGCCAGTTGGCATTAGCTCTGTCAGACAATGGGGGAAGCTTCTAGCAGCTTCTCACAGAACCAAACCCTGTAGCCCCATCCACTACCAAAACCTGGCCACATAAACCCAATACAATTAGTAATCAATTGGCATTCCACTACAAAATTTATTTATTGCCACTCTTCAGAGACGTTCTTGAGACCTTTGTAAAAATTGCATTTCGAAGGTTTTTTTAACAAACTACCTATCTCCTTTTAAATCATATCACATTTAAGGAACTAGATAAACAGGGGTTTAGATACTCATTCAAATCATACCTTTAAATCCCTTTCTCCCTCCCAAAAAAATTGCAGACAAGTTGATCTATCTTTAGGGTCTTGAAAGAGGCATATGTACCATAATTCATTTTAGCTGCCTTTATTTTTTGCCCTGTATCTTGTATAAATAGCCAAGGCCCAGAGAACCTAAGGCAACAAAAGACTGTATACCACACACTCCAAAATACTTCACAGTACTCCGGAAGGCTGAGATCTCATGATATTAAATACAAAGTATCACACTCCACACAAAACCGAGATAAGGTCTGAAACTCTGCTGTAACACATACCACAGGCCAGGCAGAGAAGGATGAGAGAGGAAGCTTGCTTCATTGTACTTGAGCTGTTCAAGATAAGGAGCAGTTCACCATCCTCCAAAAATCAGACATTATATCTTCCTCACCCACAACACTCTCCAAAATATTGGCAAGAGTGAGGCCAATGACTGATATATCAGTAATATCTTCTACTGCACTGAATAGCATTTTCTCACAATTTCCTTGAACATACTCTTCTGCCCCCACCTTCTTCTTTCATTCATCAGCTGTAAATTTGCTAAGACTACTTCACATCGAGCTGCCCAATTAATATTTTTTTAATTAAACAACAAAAAAGGCTAACCTTGTCTTTCAAATATTATTGGTTTTGGTCACATATGTGCTTGGTGAATTAATTCAGTTACATAGTACCTGTATTTCATAAAGGACACTGGTTTCCTAGTAATTTACTGGGAAGGTTTTTCTAGTCTACATTTATAAAAGCCTCTTCACGGCTTGCCTTTTTTACCCATAGTTCAGGTCAATACCCAACAAAATGACTAAAAGTGTAAGCAAAGAGAGCAAGAAAAACCCTCCCACCTTTAAAATACACAGCTGTGCCTTTTGCCCAGTATTTTACTTCAAAAAGCATCTCTTCAAACCTGAAGCACAGTACGCACATTAACTACATCCCCACATTCATGTACGGAGATACTTTTCACTTGCTGAATTACCTTGTCTGCATCCACTTTTCCCCTGATAAACTCTCTCTTCCAAAATTCCAGCGCCTGCTCCAGAGTGAGGCCGATGCCTTTGAGGAAGAGCCCGTACTGCATGCGGCCCCCGTGGCGGAGGTGGTGGCTGTCACGGAGCGCTCGGTGCAGCTGCCGCATGCAGGGGGGGAACGACTTCACAGACAGCTGCCAAGAGAACAATTCTGCTGAAGGCACTCTCATCATTTCATCTGTAGGATATGTGTCTACTGAGCTTATTAATTAGCTGCCAATGGCTGGAAGAGAAGATAGGCGTGTACAGAGAGCCTTGGGACTGAACTTGTAACACAAGAGAGTCCATGAACTATCCAATTCGATACAAATCTCAAGAATAAAATCCAGAAAACAGAGTGACACAGGTTTAACTGCTGGCAGGAAAAATATAGCCACGCTTGTATTACAGTATTTCTTGACTCTGCTTTATTTTAGCATCTGAAATGGCAAAATGACCTTTGATAAAGTTTTGGGGGGTTGGGGAAGGGGAGGGGATTTTTAATTCACTGCCAGAGAAAAACGATCATGGTTAAGATGGATGCTTGAAAACACACAATTCCTAAACTTCAGATAAAGGAATTATAATATGCTTTTAATCTACTCTATACCATTCACAAAATTCAGATAAAGGAATTAGAATATGTTTATAATCTACTCCACACAATTTACACATGGTGTTTTACATCCCATGTTGTACTTCCTTCCTTGTTTTCAAACCCCTCCTTTAAGTCAAGAATCAAAAAACAGCATTGAAAAGACTAATACTGCAGCACAATAATCATAACTAAACATTATGGTTTGCAAGATTATTAAATAAGAAAATTTTGTTAAATTCTGCTTGTAATTATGTTAGGTATTTTTGGAAGTACACAAAATTAAATAGCAAATTAAGCATTTCACTGCAACTTCACTCTGAGTCCGAATCCTGATTAGATGAATTTTCAGCTAATTCTGCTCTGTTTTGGACTTTAATGCAATTTCACTCAACAGTTACAAAGCAAATATGAATAAAAAGAAGATAGTTTGTACATAGAGTACTTGAATTTGAAAAGTTATGCTTTGACATCCTATATAGCTCCAAAAATACAACTTACAGCATCAATTTGCTCTAGGGAAATTTTTCCAGTGTTCTTTTGGACGCTGTAATCTGGGCCAACATAAGAATGGCTGAAAAAGAAAGCAAACAGTATAGCATCATTTAAAGTAGTTCTAAAATATTTTTAAGCTTACAAATTTAGAAAGAAAATAATTTATCAATTATAGGCTGCAACTATTTCATATCAGGCAAAAACAAGAAACCAAGTTAGAACTCATAAAGCCAACATTAGAGCAAACATAGCGAAAAAAACCTCTTTCCCTTTATCTGAAAGGAGAGGTGAGGAGTCATACAGGATTTAGATCACAGGATCACATAACTCTTGGAGGTGAGAGACCACTGAAGACATCCAGTCCCACCCCTGCTCAAAATGATGTTTGCTACAGAAGGTTGCTTAGGATCTCATAAAGCTGGGTTTTGAGCATCTCCAAGGACAGAGACTCATAACCTTCTGAGCAACCTGTTCCAATGTTCAACCACCCTGGCAATAAAAAAGTGCCTTCTTATGTTTAAACAGAATTTCCTGTAGGTCAGTTTCTGCCCATTGCCTCCTGGCCTATCACTGGATACCACGGAGAAGACTCTCACTCTTTCTTTACTCCTCCTTATCAGACACCCATTCACATGCACTGATAAAATGCACACACACACCTCCTGAAATTTATCTCCTCCAGGCTGAACAACCTCAGTTCTCTCAGCCTCTTCTCGTACATACTGGGGAGCCCAGGACTGGACACAGCCCTGCAGACGTGGTCTCACCAGTGCTGAGTAGAGCAGAAGGATCATCCTCCTTGACCTGCTGCAAGCACCCTTCCTAAGGCCATGCAAGAGGACTCTTACATTTCTTTGCTCCACAGGTACCCTGCTGGCTCACAGCTTGCTGTCCAGCAGCACCCCAAGGTCCCCTCTTGCAATCACAGCCACTCTACCCTCACCTTATACTGGCACCCAGGGTTTTTCCTCCCCAATGGCAAGCCCTGCTACTTCCCTTTGCTGAACGTCCCAGGGCTCCTGCCAGCCTATTTCTCCTTCCTGTCCAAGCCCATCTGAAAGGCAGAGCACCCATCTGGCACTAACCATTCTTCCCAGTTTCGTATCAGAGACTTGCTGAGTACACACTCAATTCCATCACCCAAGGCAATAAAGTAGAAGCTAAGTAAGGTAGGACCCTAGGTACTCCACTAGGGATTGGCCTCCAGTTGGCCTTAAACATCTCTGATCACAAACCTTTGAACACAGCACTTAAGAGTTTGTAGTCCACCTCACTGTCCATTCACTTAGCCCACACCTCATCAGTTGTCCATGAGGGTGTTGCAAGTGTCAAAAACCTTGCCAAAGTCAAGACAAACACCATCCACTGATTTCCCCACCCCACTGAGTCTTCTATGACAAAGTTACCAGTTATGGGGTTAGTCGAGAATAATTTCCCATTCACACCTCTATGCTGACCACTCATGGTCACCTTCTTCATATATTTGCAACTGAGAAGATTCTTCTCCTTACTCTTTGTGAAGCCAGGGTCACTTTTGCTTTCTTCCAGTAAAAAAGAACCTCTCTACTTTGCCATTTGTGTACCACAAAAACAAATTTTTAAAAAAACCCTGATGTATCACTGTGGATATCTACTGGGGGGAAAAAGTAAAAATTCAAAAACTAAAGATTAACAGTAAATCTGGGATGGCTTTTCCTGCATTACTGACATACCAAAACAGTTTAAGTCCTAGCCAAAATAGCACAAAAATTTACTTACATGTGATGTCTCATCTTTCACTCATACTGCAAGGAAGCTACTTTTGAAAGCTGAGCTATGTTCAGGTAACCCTACACTACAGCAGAGGCTGTCTCACCCAAGTAACTTCAAAATGAACACAAGCATTTAATGTCCAGCTTTT
This sequence comes from Notiomystis cincta, assembly GCA_013398075.1. NCBI lineage: Eukaryota > Metazoa > Chordata > Aves > Passeriformes > Notiomystidae > Notiomystis > Notiomystis cincta. Next base: position 34,757 of record VZRX01014428.1, read on the forward strand.
ACTTAAAAAATATAGACTTCTTGAATGAAGAGATATGCAGGGCTGCAGAACAGGCTCAGGAAATGCTCACATCAGAACCCAACTGAACTCAGAAGTTGACAGTACAGTATTACAGGCAATAAAGTAAAGTAAAGTCTACAACTAGCTGATATTCTCCTTTCTCATGAGCAAGATGAAGCAAAACGAATCACAAATTCACAGAAATAAACAAAGATGCCCTATTTGGTCACCTGCCTGTTCACTGCCAGAGGTTGCTTTTCAAGCTGCAAGGTCTGATATATTTTGTTCACTTTAAAGGAACTTCCAAAAAGGCAACTTGGAAGCATTTGTATCATTTTTTAAGTTGGTGACAAGATAAACTGGAAACAGTCCCTCCATTTTCACAAAAGCAAATGGAAGTTATTTACCAGTTGTCTAACATACATACCCAAGGTAACAGAAGAATATACAAAACATACCAGTTAGCATAAATGTGGGATACAGTATCCCTGTTAAAGTTGCTTTTTTGGGAATGTTTGTTTTTCCCACACTTAAAAGGAAAGCACAGACAGGACCGATTGCTGTGATACTGAAGGACTGTTCCACTTACATAGATGCAGAGCATACATCAAAAGAAAATTTCAATTTCTCAGTAATTACTCCTAGAGAGCAGAGTTTATAAAAAGCTAACTTAATTGCTCTTGATCTTCAAATGAAGAAAGGTAACCACCAAGGCATATTTTTTACAATCCTAGTAAGATGTAGGGTAATAAAATCATGGAAGGTTATTGGCATCCAGAAGTACCCCCAGCTATGTAACAGTAACACTGCAATCCTCGTTTTCACTCATTGCTCTTGAACAAAGTTCAATCATATGTAAATAAGCACAGATACAATGAAAGCTATTTGTCCTATTCTGGTTTACACTAAAAGCAACAAAACATAAAGCTCTTCCTATATAATAAAAATTATGAGACTTTTTAAAATCAATATAAAATGTCAGGTTTGGGGAACAGACAGCTTGAGCAGTAGAGCACCATAGAAAATAAGGAGCATGATCTACCAAACTAGATCTGCCTCCCAATTCCCCATGCAGTATTGACATGATGGAGCCTCAACACTTCCATTTCTAATTCATCCAGCATAATTTTAATGATCTTAATGCTAAGACGTATGTGTTCAAAAACAGCTTTCATTGCTGACATCCAATATTTAAGTAAATTTCTATCCTTAGAGACATTAAAAATTCTACAAAAATAAACACCTGAGCAACCTGATCTTACCAGATCTGCATTGAGCAGGGGCTAAATTAAATCATCTCCAGAGGTTCACTTCACATTGTCCTCCTGCATATTACCATAGCAAGAAAAGTCCATACAAAGGGGTAAAAAGCAATCATAGATATGTAAGAAAGAGACCAGAGATCTATGCTTCCCTTTTTCTACAAATACAGCAGAAAGCTTATATATACACATATATATCTGTATACACACACACACACACACACTGCTAAGAGGGAGGCAAACTATTTACTCTAATGGTTCACACTTTCAGCAATCTATTTAGGTCCATTAAAAGAACAAATTAGTACTCTATTCATCAATGACAGCAAGATCTTCCAAAAAGAGCAGAGAGCATAGAATATTTGCAACAAGGAAGGCCCATGCTCTGAGCACTGTAATTTGGAATCTGTTTTGTTCATAAAGAAGCTTAACAACTTTGCACTTGCTATTAAAAAAAAAAACTTTATAAAAGCTACAATTATTTTTTGTTACTTAGAAGCAACACTAGTTCTATAAATTATCCTCCATGTCATTTGTAAAGTTTTCTTAAATTGAAGAATTACTTTTGGGTTTCTTTTCCAGTCAAAGCAAATCACACAGATGAGGTCTGTAAAAAACCTGTACCTAAGGCATCCTACCAAAACAATTACTTTAATCTATATGAAGGAATATACTTTCAGTTTATACTACCTGAGATGATTAAGCAGAGGTTGAAGTCTCTCATCAGACTGTATGGAAGGTAGTGATCGTGCTGTCAGCTGGAAGCAAAAAGGAGTACAATTAATAAAATATTAGCTTAAAAAATTGATAGCACAAGGCAGGAATTATGTCAGAAGCCACACTGCATTGTTACAACTTTATATAACATTAGGTAAGACATAATTTCTCCTATTAAAAATAACTAAGCACAGCCTTCCAGAATCTGAAGCTAGCAGAAATATTTACAAGTTAACAGACAGTGAAAAATCATTTTCCTAAAATTACAATGCTATTAGAATTAAATAGCAAGACATCACTGAAAGTGGTATGTTTCTCCAAACACATTTGAACTAGAAGTCATATTGTGCCTAGACAGCCTTTTACCATTACAAATATAATCCACAAAGCCATATTATATGTAATTTACATTTGTATAAAAGCAATTTACATAGTATTTAGTACTACGTGACTTTTTTATAAGCATGCCTCTATGTAAACTGCTTTTTTTTAAATGGGCATAACCTGTTTTGCAATTTGATTGTTCTAAAATAAATACATATTTTTTCCTTCTAACTCATATGACTAGTTAAAATATTAAACTTTTTCTGCAAAAATAAACCCAGCAATCTACACATCAACAAATATATGTCACACTATCATGGAATATTAGTTAACTGGTGTATTAACTAAAATAACTGGAAAAATATATGTATTAAATTTGCTTAGTAACTGTATATAAGGTGGCTACCTTAAACACAACCAGAAAATCAGAAATTATTTCTGAAAAGAACTTGGAAGCCTTCTAAACACCAACCAAGTTATCCCACAAGTTATCAGAACAAAGACTAAATCACTTGAAATACCATCTGCTTCTTTTTCCATTAATAACTTAAGAGATACAGAAAACAGTATTTGTGTGCACACTCAAATATAAAGGTATAATTTTACATAAGACAAGCATATAGTATTTTTCTCTATGCAGTACTTGAAATATTGCATTTAATCAGAAAAAAAGCAATTAATTTATGACAAGATGTTTATGAAAGTCTGATTGGGCTGTGATGTAAGCAGCAAAAAAAAAAGTAAACCTGAAAAAGTATCAGCATTATTATCAAAGTTATATATACAATAAATTACATTTCTGTGCAAGCACTATCAATTAACAGAAACACTGGTTTAAAACTAATTTAGGGGATTTGTAGTAACTGAGGCAGAACGAAGACCTAGTGATTTTTAACCAAGATGTTTCTTGATGCAGCAATGAAAGAATATGGAAGAGGTGGTCTATGCTGGCAGTTTCCAGATGCACCATTAGAGGGCAAAAAACATAATCCCTTGAAGTCAAAGGAGAATCCACATGGCCAATATTTTTCTGAGTCTGTAAATCTTAGGAGTAAAATGACTCCCCATTTTCCTCTGTTACGTTGCCTGGACAAGGTAATGTTCTCTACAGACCATAGTGTTGTGAAAATAAGATCTATCACTTTTTGAATCTTAGAACAAACACTTTGTCCAGTTATTTCTAATGTTTATTTTCAGGAAGATACAGGATCCTCATGACACTGTTCTGTTCTATCTAACACTAAGGATAGCTTTCCTTAAACATAATTGAGGAGATCTCATCAAAATATTTTTAACAACTTTAGTTGAAAGAGCACACTTTCCTTCAACCTGCCTGGATTATAAAAAAAAAAAAGGTAGTATTTTCAAGTATAAAGTTTCTTCTTATAACTTTATGTTTTTATAAACAGAGCCACACTGTAAATAAAAGCAGCTTTTACAAAGGTCATGGAAAATACCTGCTAGTGTTTTTAAACAGCTAAGAATTTTATGAGCTTTTTCAACAGCATTTTTCTAAAAGATGATCCCTATTACACATTCCAAATCGAGATTCTGCAGACTTTTTCCAACCACTCTGAAATGAAATTTAGACAAATTCCTGCAAGCACAGCCTTGCTTTCACCTCTATATGGTACTCAACATAAAGATCATCGTACCAGAAAAAAAAAAAAGCAAAAACATGACATTTGACATTTTAGATACATGAAAGAGATCAAAATGTTGTCAAGTAAAGAGCATTGCTCCCTATTCTAATCATGTTGAGGCAGTTTAATTTACAGAGAACATAAAATACTGCTGACTTAAGATAATTCAAGTCCTGAGGCCTGGATGATCAGAGGAGGGGGCAGAGTGAGCTGCAGACAGGCACATGCAAACACCTCAGAGCTAAACTGAGATGGTGACCTTACAACTTCAAGTTCAGCACTAAGACCAAGGGGTCGTTTTCCCAAAGCCTTGGCTGGGCATCACTCTGTTGCTGGTAAACATTGCTTTTGTTTTTTTTTTTTTGGTTTGGTTTTCTTTTTCATTTAATAAGCTGTTTTTACCTCAATCCAGTCCTGTCACTGGTCACAAGACTGAAGAGATCAGTGTCTGCCTCATGAGGATGCTGAAGACTGCAATGAGGTCTCCCCTCAGTCTTCTCCAGACTAAACAGACCCAGTGACCTCAGCTGCCCCTGATACAGCTTCCCCTCAAGGCCCTTCATCATTTTTGTGGCCTCCTTTGGATGCTAATAGTTAAAATATCTTTTTTATATTGTGGCACCCAGAACTTCCCCCAGCACTCGAGGTGAAGCTGTCCCAGTGCAGAGCAGAACAGGACAATCCCCTCCCTTGCCCGGCTGTGATGCTGTGCCTGATGCCCCCCAGGACAGGGTTGGCCCTCCTGGCTGCCAGGGCACTACTGGCTCACATTTGACTTTCTGGCATCCAGGACCCCCAAGTCCCTTTCCACAGCGCTGCTCTCCAGCCTCTCATTCCCCAGTATATGCACACAGCCAGGACTGCCCCATGCCAGGTGCAGAATCCAGCACTTTGTCTTGTTAAAACTTCATATGGCTGGTGATTGCTCAGCCCTCTAATTCGTTGAGGTCTCTCTGCAGGGACTGTGCCCAGCTTACTGCCTGACCTAACTGTGCCCAACAAATGAATTATGGTCTGTTTGTTCCCATTAAATGCATCACCCAGTTGAATATGAGCCTGCACAGCAGCAAAGTGCAAGAAGGAAAGAAGGTAAAAGCTGAATAGAATAGATATGAGTAAAATATGACATCATAGTAGTACCTGCAGCAGTAACTCATATAAAGTAATGGTATACAATTAGAAACTGTCTTTTGTGGAATGAAATAAAATTACTTTTTGCACTGCTAATCCAACACTACTTTACCTATTCAGATATTTCTCTTGAACTTTTTCAAGCAGAGACTACCTTTAGCAATAGCTGTTTCACATTAATAGGCACTACACTCGTTCCAACTAATTCATTAATACCAGACAAACTTTATTCAAATATCTGTTTGGCCAGCATTTTAAGATGTTTTCTAAATGTAACCAATCTAACAGAATATCAAATTTTATGTAACCAGACCATCCACATTTTTTTCATTGACAACACTGTGGCCTTGCCCTATCTGACAGTCAGAATAACAGATCTCAGCTTTCCCGTTTCATGGGGAATAACTGAGAAACAAGAGAATACAGTAAGAAGCTTTCCGTGAAAGTTTTTACCTTAATTCTGGATTTTTTGGTTTAACTCTGGTTTATTTAATTAGCTATCCTTCTGGAGTATCCATTTGATCAAAAGAAAAAACGATCTTCAGGAGATGCTACAAAATCCTTTGGGAAGCTTTCCTTTCCTCATTCCCATTTTAAGATACAGAACAGACTAAAAATAATGCTGTAGAATCAATTTGGTTCTACTCACTTAAAGACTGTGTCATAGTATTCACTATATTGTTACAGATACTCTACACATATCAGAGTACTATTAATAGGATCAACATAGAATCATAGGATGGTTTGGGTTGGAAGGGGCCTTAAAGCTCATCTAGTTCCAAACCCTCTGTCCTGGGCAGGGACACCTTCCACTAGACCAGAGTCCCATCCAGCCTGGTCTTGAACATGAACTGTGCAATATCCAGCAAGACTACAATAAACAGCAGGCCTTTAAGTCTCAGTTCCATTAGGCAGAGTGTGGGATCTGATGAGGCTGACA
>VZRX01014431.1:0-13508 GCA_013398075.1 Notiomystis cincta
GAAAGGGTTAAGTACTCCTCCCTGCTGTACTTCTTGTTGAGCTTTCCTTCTCTGTCTCTTGTGTTCTGCAGACACTGTAGAAGATGAAATGGAAATGGCCACAGTACGACATAGACCTGAAGCTCTTGAACTGCTGGAAGCACAGAGTAAATTCACAAAGAAGGAACTTCAGATCTTATATAGAGGTTTCAAGAATGTAAGCACTTCCTTTTTGAATTTGCAATCTGTTTACAGATATGCCACTGCAGTCTCAACTCTGTAGGAGTCACTAGCAGTGCAGCTCATGAGGTTCAGTAGCTAAATACTGCATGTCTGATCAGATGAGGAAACAATCACTCTGAAACAATTGGTCCAAAGTAGTTAAAGTGTTTAATGATCAAAAGATGCAGACAAAATAGAAAGCATCAAGAAGAGAATAATTATAACTTAGTATAGTAGGATTTTGTTCAAAGAAAAATTAAAAGGTGTATTGAGGTTGTTTGTCTAAGGATGCAATAATGGAAGAGTCCTGAAGAATTTAGTCAGTAACAAGATTTTGATTTTGTATTCACAGGAGCTGTCACAAGAAGTAACTGACTTCACCTGCACTAGATGACTTTTTTATTTAGTGAGCAGCTGTAAATAACTTCTTCAGTTCTCACTAGTTCTACAAATCTATAAACTTCATAGATCCTTTTACTGGCAGTAATGGTGACTTTTTTTGCTGATAATCTTGATGTAGTGGCAGGTCCAATATTTTATTCAGCAGGGATCCCAACTGAGGACCCCAGTATATGGGTGTAGTCTGACTCCTTTCCAGTGTCTACAGCTGCCCTGCAGTGCTGGGCTTGCCTTTGACTTGCAAGGCATGCTTGGCTAACACAGCAAAGAAATGAGACTCAAGAAGATGTTAGTAAGTAGTACTAAACTCTGTTTTATTAAAAACCAGACTTTTTCTCTATTTACTTTACTATTTTTCATCTGGTTAAAAAATATGTAGAATATTGCATGCAGTTAACATTGGATAAAAATATTAAATTAATATTATATTAAAAACTTAATAATAGCAAATTTTTAATCATCAGTGTTTAATGTTAATCTATAATTTCAGCAGTAAGTATTGCAACTGTGCAGATGCTGTGTCTCCTGCTAAGCTAAAGATGAATTTAATTTTTATCACCTTGTAGTTTAGTTTTTCTTTCACCCTTCTTGGGTGAAAAGGGACGATTCTTGTCCATGACATTTGCTACTCAGATGAAACTGCATAACAAAGTATAGTGTTGGTAAAAGCACAATGAAGCTCCATTATGGAATCAGGATATCTTCAATAGCTTGTATAAGAAGTGTAAATCTTGCAGAGTTCTTAGCTCTCCTTCATTCTGTAAAGAAAGCAAGACATGCAAAGGGATATTTTAAACATATATTTTTACCAAAAGCTTACAGTGTAAGCAAGACAGAGTCACTTAATATGTCCTGTCTATATCATCCTCAGTTCCAGAAAGTATATAATCTTGGCATGTTAGTGATTAACAGTGATTGCTCTTAAAAGCTTTTCGTTTCCTCAGGGTTCCAGAGAACATTCCCCTGCTAATGACAATATTCTCCAGGCGTTGCAAATCATGATCTAATGTCCCTAATTATCTAAGGCAAAAAGGTACAAATTATAGTGGATAAAATGAGCTTTCTGTCTGTTTCTCCAAGAATAATTATTTTTAAGAGTCACAGAAATGAAGAATTTTGGTATTTCTTTGCATAAAATGAAGTTTGGAGAAAGAGAATAGGTTATAAGAAAGTGTTTTCATTGATACCTGTTTTAGCATTTTCGGAAAGGAGGAATTCCAGCTCTTCTTATGCTTTTCTGTTCCAAGATGTAAGTTCTACTTACATCAAAGGAATGTTGATGGTAAGACATGGTAATACGTTTTTATCCATATGTTTCATTTCCTTATCAGTAGATGATAATTCAAGATGTGCATGTATAACACATCTTTGACTTGATAGAGTTAATGAGCATGAACTTCAGTGTTCTTGTGTATAATATCATTGCAAAATTATCAATTGTGATCTAAAATGTTGTAAAACATGCCCAGGGCTAGTGCCTCTTATAAAGATAAATTAGTTTAAAGTAGTAGTCTTTAGCCCAAACATTAGATTTCAGAAATGAATGATTTAAACTTTTGGTTGAGTTGGACTTTGTTTCATTTCTTATATTTACAGTTTCTACTGCAATATATGGTGCTAGATCACAGTTCTCTACTCACTTCAGAGAGCTGGTAGGACAGGTCTACCTCAGCTCTCTGAGTAGCTTGTCTATGCTGATTGGTTCACCTTTGCTGTCACATATTTACCTTTTATCAAATTTATCTTGGTTGGTTTTGGTGGGTGTTGATCACCAATGGCATGGCAATGTCTCCCATGGTCTGTGCTTGGGCTGTGTCCCCCTGCAGTGCTCCATCCTCCTCTTCTGCCTGCCACAGGCCCCTGCCCTCTCTCTGTGATCCAGCTTAGTGCTATCCTGCCACTATTTCCACACCTGTGTGCTTCACGTGCCCTCTTCGTGTCTCCTGGTGCCACCCAGCTGGAGACTGCTTTGCTTTGTTGGGCATGAGCCAGCAAATGTGTCTGTGCAGCAAGGGCAGCAAATGGTTCCCTGCTCTGCCTTAGGCATTTCCAGCAGGTCAAAGGAGCACTGGGAGGCCACACCAGCCCTTCACTCAGCACTGAAGTGCTGTGGCCTCTTCTGGGCTCTCCAGTAAAACAAAAATATGGACACACTGGAGAGGGTCCAGCAAAGGGTCACAAACATGTCCAAGGGACTGGAGCACCTCTCCTGTGAGGAAAGGCTGGGAGAGCTGAGACTGGTCAGTCTGGAGAAGAGAAAGCTCAGCAGGGGTTTTACCAGCATATTTGTAAATATCTGAAGGGAAAGTGCAAAGAAGATGGAGCCAGGCTCTGTTCACTAGTGCCCAGGGCCAGAGGCAGTAGGCACAAAGTGAAACCAGGATGTTCCCTCTGTACATCAGGAAACACTTTTTCACCAGCACAGATTGCCCACTGGGTTTGTGTCATCTGCTTGAAGACATCCAAAGGTTGGTTCTCTGGATGTGGTCCTGGGGCTCCTGCTCCAGGTGGGATTGTGGAACCAGATGCCTCCAGAGGTCTCTTCCAACCCCAGCCATTCTCTGAGTCTGTGATACTCTGTTTAATCTTTCCACTGAGAAGGAAACTACTGAAAAGATTAATGAAACACACAGGCACACATATTTAACATGATGTCATCAAAATCTTGTGCAGATCTTACCTCTGTTCTTTATGCTTTTCACCTGATATTTGCCTGTCTCACTACCTCTTCAATAATTTAAGTATATAAAGCAAGATAAAGTTTGAACTTAAGTCACTGTAGTTCTGCTGATGTTGTGGTCCTGTTAGATGAAAGTAGCAGCATCCTACAGCTCATTAGTACTTACTGAAAAGCTTTTGTCTATAGAACCTCACTCCACCCTTCTTATTTCCCTGAATCCTGTTGAGTTTTAGGATGTCTGTTCTGAGATAGGGATGAACAGAACTTTTCACAGCTTACCTCCAGTTATTTGTTATTTCTGACTTCAAATTACTTACATGTAGTTCTGACTGACTTCAGATGAGAAAGCAGTAAAATACATCTGTATTTCCATAGTGTTGATGATTACCTAATTTGATTTATTATCATCAATTTGATTTTCCACCATACACAAATTACATGCAAAATCCAGACAGAAGGAGCACAGGGTCTCACAGAGCATCTTTGTGTGTACAAAAATACCTAAAAGCTTTAGAAAATCTCAGATCACTTTGTAGTAGAGCTGATGCTCTGAGCAAGCAAGAGGTAGACTGTAATTGCAGGGAATGTTCAAAGATGATTGCAATGCCTTTGGGACAATGGCTGTTTTGGTAGAACTCAAAGTCAACATTTAACATGAAAGGGGATATGCAGTAAAGAGGTGGAATAAACAACTTCAGATGACCTAACAACTATTACATGGAAAATTATCAAGGGGGAACTTATGTCTATATCAGGTAATTTAGCCATTTTTAAGCTTCAGTACTATCCTTGAAAAATGAGCTTAATATAAATCCTAAGCCCTTCTCAGGCTGAAAAGGTTGTCCCCAGCACTCTGGCTTTACAATATTCCCGTGCTGTTGTTGATGAATTGTTGCTCAGCTGCCATCACAGTGGGACATTTCCAATTTGTATTTGGCTTCCTGTCATCCCATTTCTTGTAAATTGAAATTGTGATTGCTGCAGTCATTAACCTTTCAAACCAATGGCTCTGTGGCAGTCCTAGTACAAGTGGTACTTCACAATAAATTGTACAGACTATCAAGCATGGACTCAATATGTGGTCTTTCTTTCTCTTTTGTCCATTGATAGATCTCTCCCAATTTTAAAAAAGTCCATTTAAAAAATACCTAGATAATGCTTTTGCTGCACAAAAGATGCTCCTGTGCTAAATTTAAATGTTAATAATCTTTTCATTTTGGTTGATTATTCCTGTAAAAATTTCTGTAGAGCTCTGTGTTGGGAAACTCCTAGACTTTTCCAGAAAACTGGAAGGGTTTTTCATGAACCTTTATCTTACCTGACTGTATATCAGAGAAAATGTAAATTAAAGTCATAAATGCATAAAAAAAGTCTGTGGACACATACTGGAGCTTTAAATAGGCAGCTCCATACTTTTGATTTTTATTGGGAAAATGGCATTTTTAAGACATTTTTCTTCTCTTTTGCAAATGAGAGAAAGAATGATAGTAAGAAAATAAGCCTAACAATGTTACAGCCCAAAGATTGATTGCCTCATCACATAAGTCAAAATATACTAATTTATTCCGAGATTGTTTTCTCTTTCAGTTATGATTTGATGGAAGAATTGTGTCACTGTATGTTGCATTTGTGAGTCTCACAAAGTTTAATGGAAGCTAGTTTTAGAGGTGATAAAGCTCATTTGTTGATTGTCTAAAGCCTTTGAGTTTTGTGTTTAAACAATTTCCCATGTAATTATTTTTAAAAATCAAAAGAAAAATTATAAATTTTATGAAAGTAATTGAGATTTAGAAGAGCAGAATTGAGTTATTACACAGAATACAAATAATTTTCACTGTAGAAATAATTTTTCTGCAATTTTTTGTTTAAAAATGAAGATGAAAGTTTTGTTTAACAATGAAGATGAAAGTTGGTTATATGCTTTGCATTTTGCAGGATATGCACTAACTTGGGCAAAAGCTGAAATACCTCAATGTAATTTTGAGTACCAAAGTTAAAGTTTTCAGAATGATTTAACTTTTCTTAAATATTTGTATGAACGATATTCTAGGAACACGAAATATTTTTTTTCACTGCAGTTGGAAACTACTTTTTAAGAAAGAAGGTATGAGAAACATATCTCAGTGTCCTACACATGGATGGCTTTTACCTTTATGGCTGTGCTATTTGCACAGCCTCTCACCTATGGCTAATAGAGATGTACAGTTCGGTATTTCACTTCTGTCTTTCAAATGTAGTTTCTAAGATAATCAATGTCTTGATCAGATATTATTTAGTGCAAATTGAAATCTGACAACTGACAAGGGACATAGACATTTAACTATAAAAGAGATTAAAAAATGGGCATTGCAAAGAGTTAAAATACCTCTGTGATGATCCAAAACAGAGATAACTCCATTCCATTTTCCTTGCTTCCTTACTTAACCTTTTCCACCTGTTCTAAAGCATGACAAGGGACAATGACAACATAATCCTCTTAGTTTATATCTCTGGAACATTGTATGTTATGAAACAGAGGCTTTCACGCCACAAGTAATATTTTAGCTTGAATCAGCTTTCTCTGAATTGGCAGTGTCACTTATCTCACAGAGACAACAGGGTGTCTTTAGTTCATTGTGAGCACATTCAGTTCTATACTGAACCTGTAAGTTTGCATTGCAATGAGTAAATGCAGATTCAAGATTAGGGCGGACCAGAACAGAGAGGAAAAACCCCAAACTGAATGCGAGTGGAAATGGCACTATCCAAGAGTATTTTGTCCCTGACATCAGCCCTCCAGAGCTTGTTCTTGTAGGGGAAGTAGCTTAGAGCTTAAATATGCTTTTCACCCTCCCATGTGGAGCCCTAGGACAGCAAGGAGGATTTTTCATTTGACCAGCAGTCGGTGCAGTTGCTTTTCCTCAAGATTTGATGACTGTCTGTACAAGTCTTAGGGCTTCACTGCATGCAGTCTTAGCAAGAGTAGGATCTTTCCAGATGCAGAATTTCTGACCCAACAGAAGAGAGCTTAGAAGAAAAATATAGATCAGTTAAAGGTTCCTACCCGGTTTTCTTGGCTAGCATGGATCAATATTAAACCCATTTGAACTATATCCCTTTGTGACTCTGAATATCAAACAAGGGATGCTTTTCTGGGCATCAGTACATGAGAGATTCCCACTGTGCTGAAAGCTTTTGCAGGAGTGCTGACCCCTCTGCACAAAGCAGTGTTTGAACACCAGTGCTGTGGACATGGAGATGTACATACAAAGAAGTACCAACAACTTGTCTTTTCAGAGAGACATAGTGAAGACAGCTGAACAGGTTATGCCACATGCATGTAAATCTGCTAAACTTGGAGCATAGAAATTCCAATAAAATAGAAAAAAACAATGAAGCTCTGAATCTTACAAGAAAATCAGATAGTAGTAATTCAAACTGAAAATTAACATCTCTCCATGTTAGAGAACTCCTGTGAGTTCTCCTTGTTTGTCTTAATAAACTAAATAATATACAACAGCATAATAATGAAGCTCAAGCAAGTAAACCTAGAAGCCATGTGTCAATAGACAGATTTCTGTAAATACTCTTTTTCTCTCTGGGGTTTCAGTAGACATGTATAATGCACATAGCTCAAATCTCTCTTTTTAAAAGTTGAGTTCTTGTTTTCCAGTTGTGCTTCAGATCAATTGTTTTCTCAACTTTAGATGACTGAAGAATAACTTAAATAAGCAGCTCTTGCCAAGGAAGAATTTTATTATTATTTTACAAAAGCCCTGGAATTCATTTACTAGGGAGTTAGAGGGAACTCTTTCATATTTCAAAAAAGGCTGTGTGAAAATCTTTTAATAAACTGAGCAATAAATAATTCTCACATTCATCATATATTTCCTTCAAGTGTTAGTAAAGAGACTTGAAACAGTTCAAAAATTTTTCAAGTAAAATAATTTGGAAGTACAGTTTGACAGACCTAAAGTATAGTTGTCAGTCGTCACAAGTTTACAGATCTTAAATGTGTTCAGCAGAGATATTTGTCTCAATTAGTCTCACAGTTACTGGGAGAGATTGAAACCTTCTTTCTGAAAGTTAGTAATGAACTCAGCCCCTACACCTCTATTCATCTCATGACTTTCACGGAGATTCTTCACATCGTGTTCACTAGGGAAAAAATGTCATCTAGCTTACCAAGGACTGTCTTCAGAATAGTGGCTGCCTGCTCATGAATTAGCTCTGAAAAGGGTAGATGCCAATCTCTAATTAGGAAGCATACAAAAAGACTGTGATTTGAAGTACCCTATATTAATAATAGTCCAGAGCACCACCATATACCTCTGAAGTTCTTCTCTGTGCAAAAACAAAATTTAAAAAAAAAAAAAAAAGGAAAAGAAAAGAAAAAAGAAAAGTCATCATTAGATTTTGGTGTAATTGTATTGTTCTGTGTGCTTGTGAGCCCCTGGTGTTTGGAATTGGCAGTACCACAGGCAGTACCCTGCCCTGAGCTCTGCTGTGCTCTCCCTGGGGCACTCAATGCCAGCCTGACACTTGAAGCACAGTGCAGACCTTCTGCTCTACCAGCCAGATGCTCAGTGTAACTCATCTGCTGTAGAGCTGTTTTCTACCACATGAGCATTTATGTGCATCAGTTTGGAATATAAATGTTTATGTACTAGAATAGAGTGGCCAAATGTCGTCTCTGGCTACAGCTCACCACAGTTACTTTTTTGCAACATCTGGACTAAGCACTACAGAGCCTGGGATTTGAGTTATGTGCAATGGTTGGATTTTGGTTTCTGGGTAATCACTAACATTAGAGAAGTAATGTTTGGTGCAATGCAGCTCTGATGATGTTGTAATTTAAAAATTTAGTAAGGAGGTGCTTCTTATTCTCCTTTCTCTGCCTGTTCTCTTTTCTTCATGAGGTGAGATGGATATTAACTGTAACTTCTATAAACATTGTGCTTCATAACACACAGCTGAACTTAAAATGGTTCAGTGAGAATATTTATCAGTTGCGACAGCAGCATTCAAAAATCCCTCTACTTGACTTTCCTGCTACCAATTTTCTTACTTTTAAAGAATTTTTATACAAAATGTTATACTTTTTATCAAATATTGTACCTAAGTTGTCTCCCTGTTTCCCTGCAATTCTGATGCAGCAAGTGGACACAGGCATTTTCAGATGGGGATCCTAAGCCTGTAAAATGAGGGGAGAGGAAGTAAATATACCTGCTGATGAAATTTCTCAATGGTGCAGTTCAACCTTTTGGGTCCTATGGACTTGGTAGATAAATCTTATTTGTGCTGGACTTAGAGCTCTGTCATGGATCCAGGAATTTCCAAATGATTTTTGATTTTAATATTTTTTTCTACTTCAAATTTCGGATCAATGTGAACAAAATTAGCAACATAGAGGTTTTGTCAGAAAAAAAGTGAAACAGATGAAAGTCCTTTCTTTATTTTGACAGAATTAATTTCTGTTTACAAATGTCTTTAGACCTACATCTGTGCTAAAAAGAAACACTGGTAAATCTTCAAATAAAACAGCAAATCACAAGTGACAAAGCCTCAAGGTCAAGTCTTTCAGTGTTAGGGAATTTTATTACAAATCTTGGGTCAACCTGCATTTACCTTTGAGTGAAAGTGTCTGACAGAGCGCGTATTCTTTAGATCAGCTGGACATTTGCACAGTTGCACTTCAATTATGTGAATAATTCTCATATTAGCTTTCAAGTAATAGAATTTATTCAACCCAATGAATTCTGTTGTGAAATATTCTTAAAAGATCTTAGATATGGTGAGTGTCAGAGAAGAAATAGAAGCCAGTAACTCAGAAGACAGCATGATTCAGTAAACACAGCATGAAACTACAAGACTAAAGACTCCAACCTTTTGGCTCTCTGGCTGGCTTATTAACTGCCACACACCTTTAAAGGCCTTAACTATCACACTAAAAAGCCTTCTGGGTTGCCTGAGAGCATTATACCAGTGCTTCAGAGCCTGCGTGGGCTCCACATTGACAGCTGCCTAATTTAATGTCTCTGGTCTGACAGCCAAAACCTTTCAGAGGGTCCCTGGCTATCTCAGAGATTGCTTCTCAGCCATTGATCAAAGCCTCCTCAAACACATCTTGGGAACAAAGTGGGGAGTACCAGTGGGGGGGCTGGTGGCTGTGGGAAACTGAACTTTCCCAGGAGCTGGAGATAGCAAAGTTCATCCCCAGAGGAGAGAAAAATGAACAGTGAATTCCTTGATGTTAAGAGCAAAATGTGTGTTCTGTGGGCAGTATATTGGAGGGAGATACTTTACCCCTCAATGGCTGAGCTCCATATCTGTCAAGCAGAAATCACAGTAAACTCATGCCTGAAAAAACACTGATCTAGGAAGCACTTTATGTGCCCTTTATGTATTTCTAATTATTTACTCCATTTATGCAACTCTGACACTGTGAGAGTGTCACAGCTTCACTGTGGCCTTACAAAAAAGAACTGCTGAGAAAATCTTTTAAAAGCCAACTCTCAGTGGCTGAATATAGCAGTATTTGTATCTGACATACTGCCCACAAGCAATTACAAGTATTAGAACAACATGACTGTGATTTTTCTTGTGATTTAAAATGTCAGCATTAAGCACTGAATTTAGATGCACAGGCTACCAATTCAATAGTCCACTGAAAAAGAGGCATAGTGCTGTCCCCTTGTAGCCTAAGTTATAACAGCCTTAATTTTCTTATTCTGCTCTCAAAATCTGTGGTTATGGAACAAAGACAAACTTAATGTGCCATAAACTTAGCAGACTGTGCAAGAAGTTTTTATGTCCAGCAGTTTCAGCCTCAATGTATCTCCATAAGGAATGATACAACTACGAGAAATGAAATCTCTTTTTTAGGCCTGAGCTGATTGATAGATGACTCTCTTTTTTTGGTGTATCTGATTCTCTAGTTACCTCTTTTTATTCTTCTTATTACCTGTTGTAACTGGGAAATGTCTTCTCCTTTGTTATTTCTCTGTGCTGTTCATGTTCTCATCACCATTTATATAGGTTTATTTAAGTACCAGTTCCAGTGATTTGACTTATGATACAAATTTTAGACATGCTGCCAAAAGCAATGTATCAAGTATCCACATATGAGGAAAGAAAAGCTTCATAATAGTCTAAAGGAGATTTATATAGTTTATTTAGATTTTTTTGCTATGCTAAAAAATGTATCAGTTCATATCCCTTGTTAAACTTCAAATTCCATTCCATTGCTTTTCTCATGTCTTTGAATTACAGGAATAATATCTCCTTTATAAGCATAAGGATGTAATGGTACATCCTCCCTTGTCTTATGGAACTGTTCACTCCTCCTCCTCAAAAGGATTTAGATGTATGGTCACAAAACCCACTCTGGTCCTTCCATGATCAGTAGAGCTTTCGTGGTCAAGTATCTTCTCCTCATCATGGACCAGCACTCCAGGGAGACCTTTGGGCAACAGAGTAGAAGTGTCAGAGTGCTGTGCTGGTGGCCTGGGCAAGCATAGATGTGACAGTGAGGTTTTGGTACAAAGGGAGGGGACCCTGTGTCAGACATTGAGTGCCTGAGCTCCTCTAGGATAAGGCACATTGCCCTCACTGTGTGGACAGGGAAGAAGCATTTCTTCCCACACACTGCATCTCTCTCACCCACAGCAGCCTCCTACACACCAGTGCCTCAATTGTGTCTGATTTTCCCCACTGTACTTGGTGAATCAGCTTTAACTTATGCTAATGTCAGGCTCAGTTTTATAAATATTTATGCAGGTAAGCACATTTGTTCTTCTGTTTGCATTGCTGGGGCCCTTCTCCTGAGACAAAGTGTTGTTAGTAGTGGAGAAAGCAAAAACCTTTGTTAAAGGGTAAATGTATTACCATATAAAATATAAATAATGAGCACAGTGTTTGATTTTCAGTTTCTAAACCAGTCCCCATTGAATTTTATGTTCTTTGCCATTTCTGCAAGGTGGCAGGAGGCTGTAGACACTGAAACTCCTTGGTCTTTTCATTGTATTTAGCACTAACCAAATATTGACCTGTCTGCCTTTACCATTGCACATCTTTGAAAGAAACAAAGAACAACTACTTTGAAAAATTCTGAAATAGCATGACTTAGGACACACTCTCAGTCTGACTGTCTTTCATTCAGACATGTGTCTCAGGAATATAAAACTCATTATTAAATGAAAATTTGCTTTGATGTCAATATCAACACCAGTTGATTGACAAGCACAACAAAAATCATATTAGCATTTAAGACAGGATATAGAATATTTTTTCACCCCCAGCATGCTGAGTCTGCTTCATAAATACCTCGTGCTAAATTCAGGCTTTTCCATTTTCAGATGTGGCTATGTAAAGATGACGCAAGTCCACTAACATTTAGCAGAAGGTTGTTAGTACAGTTTATTCCACAGTGAATGTTCCGCTCTTCAAGGATACAAGGAGCTTCTAGGATAAACAAAGGCATCAGCTCCCTCATGCAAGAAAAGCAAAATGAATGCCTCCATGGTTTTAAAGTAGGGAATTGGCCTACCTTAAAATATTGCTTTTAGGGACTGGTAATGTTCTCCATTTTGCTCAGGAGAATCACTTGAGTGGGTCTAATGGAGTCCAGGGGACTACACTTGCTAATATGGGGCCATTCCTTCTCCTCTCACCTAGGATTTCAGCTGATTTGGAGGGACTTGATCCAAAGAACTCATGGGAATGTGTGAAAGGCAAGTCACCTAAGCAGTGCTCACCTAAATACAGCTTTTCCCAAGAGGGTGAGCACCTTGTGTTTGCCAAAGTGTTTACAACAAGCTGCACTGCTGAAGTGTATGGGTTCTGCTGCACTGAGTTTAATTATATTTCCTGCCTGTTTGTCGAGTCAGGATTGCAAAATGCCATCCTGCAGTGACAAGTAAGGGCAGACACAGTAAGCACCATTCAGATGCAGGGGACTCATCCATGAAGTTTGATGTATCAAGCTTTTGGGTGAGCTTTTAAGTTCAAATCTTTAGCTGTGTTGTTTGCTGTTGTTTTACTGCCAGTGCTAATTATAAGAAACTAAAAATTTCTCTAGTTAGTGGGCATTTCTAAACAGAGAATGGCTCTGATTAAAAGCATTTGCTGGCACCTTGCCTGCTGAGTTGTGGAAGCAGCCAAAGTGTTGATTGTTATTTACTCTGTGAAACCACACATGCTGGATGTGAGCCAGATCCTTTATTTCTGCTTGTTTTCCTCTGAAGCCATAGCAAGTAGGGGGTGGAGAGAGGCTTTTGTTCATTAGAGTATCCTCCTCCAGTGGGAGGCTTAAAATGTGGTATATCTTTGCTGTGCCATAGGGAAACATTACTGTAACTCTTCTACAGGTGGCTAAGTAGAAGCAAGTTTTGTGTGTTTTACCTGATGAGACAAAGCTTGAAAAGAGTTTTTACATGTATTTCACCAGTGGAGATGCTGTCAAATCAAAACTGCTACAACATTCCTGGAAATGTAGACTGTTGCCAGTGAGCTATAAAATGAGTTTACAGCTCCTGTGACAGAAATGAAAATGCAACAACCTGAGGCGTTCCCCCTGTGAGTCTTTACTGAAGTAATCCTACTGTTCTTTAAGGCAGAGAGGAAAGATGGAAAGGGAAGCTGTCCCTTCAGACCCAGTAACTAGAGTGCTCTGTTTGGGTCTGCCTTCTTTCTTTTGAGTCACAGAAAACAGCTTAAGCTTTACACTGGTGACCAAATAGGCACATTCATCAGAAGACTTAAGAGTAGGGACAAAAGGCTTTCTGAGGTAGCCATCCCTAACCATCCCTAACCAGTTCCCTAACCGTTACTCTCTATGTCTTTCATCCCATACAGCTTCTATAAAGACTGGAGAAAATATTTCTTCCCCACCTTCACTATTAGCTCTCTAGGCTCACAACTGTATTCAAGGATGCAATACTAGAGTATGTTCTTTTGTCTTCTGATCTATAAGGATTGGTTCTGCAATAAATGAAAATAGCAAACTGTTTTAGGGAGATATTTTGGCCCTCTTGAAGTAAATAAATCTGATCCAAGATATAATTTTGGTTACACATATTTCATCATTCGTCACTCTTTTTGTTACATCTTTCTATATGATGGCACAGAAGTTCTTTCTAAAAATGCAAACCAAATATTATTTCAATAAAGGAGAGATGGTATGAAAGTGATTTTTTAAAGCCCACTCCTCAGAAAACTAGCATGACAAACAAAACTAAAAAAAAAAAAA
>VZRX01014431.1:13737-24033 GCA_013398075.1 Notiomystis cincta
AAAAAAAAAAAAAAAAAAACCAAGAACTAATTCAATTTCAATAGACAGAAGGTTAAATTAACAGCTGTCACTTTCCTGATAACACATAATATAGAATTGAAAATTGAAGTTAAAAACACCAGTGGTTTTCAATATAATTGAGTTGAACATAGGTTATTTATTAGAGAAAATAAATGAAAATACATAGAGCTAGAAATAGATCATTATAAATATATTCATGTGTATAACATATATTTTTATACATAGTGGGGACAATATTCCTCAGGTGAAAAGCATGCTCATTCTGGCCTTAGAGTAAAATTTTTTCATAAAAACTAATTTCCAGTAGTGTAATAAATGAAAATTGAAAACCCCACACCACCTTGTACTTTAAGCTTTTACAGTTTCTTCTCTTGGAATATCTTGGTGTGTCTTACACATGTTGATAATCTGGGGCTCTCAGCTCTCCTGTGAAGTAGGAAAGGCTTTGAGCCTGTTTGGTGGCCAGTGCTGCTGACTGGGCACCTCATGCACATGTGTTCAAAATTTTCCTTTCCCCATCTCTTCCACGGCAGCCTCTGCTCTTCTTCTTGTCTCTGCACGTTTCTTGGTAATGACCAGCAGCTCCTTCAGCAGCCTTTGAGAAGAAAGGCAGGTAAGGTCTGGACTTGTTCCATTACAGCAGAGGCCTGAGCAGACCCCAAAATAATAGGTGTAAAGATAGAATAAAACAAATTGTCATCCTTTGTGAGTAGTTTGAGACACTGTCCTGCCAGTCCTCCTCCCATTCCTTTGACAAACTGGCTTTTACAGCTGGCAAGCAGCAAAGCTCAAGGAGAACACAGAGCTGGGTTCAATTATACAATAATATAATTGCCTGATCAAAAGAGCTAAAGCAGGTATCTCTTCTGTAGTCACTGCAATTATCTCATATGTGCACTGGTTTCCTAAAAGCGTCCTCCAAGCTCCCATTTGATGTGCTGACATGTTGAATGATAAATTTGTACAAAGGAAACGAAATGTTTCTGTCATTCAGGTAGTTTCAAAAGGAGGTGTTTAAATGCAGGAGCCCAAATACTGACAATGCAGCAGTCCAGAAGGCACCAGTTCAAAGAAGCTGATCAGAGAAATTACTGCCAAGAATAGATTACAAAGACATGGGGTTTTCCTTTTAGTTCATAGCTGAAGCAACCCCTTGAAACTTTCCCAACACCTAATGGACAACACTTTGTGTATATTTCCACCTCTGTGAATTTGTTGCTGTCTTGGGGACACCTATGGCAGGAAAACAGCATCTCTCATCTCTCCACATAACCTTCTGTTATTTATTCTTCTAGAAGTATTTAGAGAAAAGAAGAAGAAAAAAGAAAAGGAGCATAAATATGGTTGTCTGTGATTTCTTAAAATCTGCATTAGTGAGAAAAGATCCTTTGAACTGACTATTCCCAGGTTATTTTTTCCAGTCTTAATTTTTAGTGCTTTGTTCGGCCACATTTCAAATATTTCAAGAGAGAGGTTTTTCTCTGTGTTAGTTTTCTGATGCTGCTTCACAGGCTAGAGCACGGCATCTCTTTTAAGCATGTCTTTTGAGATACTTTTTATACTACACTCGTTTTCTCTTTAACGACTTCAAAATCTTCTCTCTCCCAGAAACCTCATTTTGTTTGCATCATCTACTTTGAAGTCCTGCTAGAATAAGTTCACTTTTATTAGCTGTTGCAGGATTTTTACCCTGCTCTTGGTGTTTCTTCTATGTTGTCCAGTAATGTCATCAGACCTCCAGAAATGCCAGCCAGCCCCTTTACACAAAGATAATTTCTGTTATGTGTTTTTAGTGAAACAAATCACTATCAAAAGTAAACCCTGTATTCTAAGAGTACTTTCAGGACAAAAAATTAATCCCTCTCACTTCAAAATAAATAGGCAATGAAATATATTCTTGATGAATATAGCATGGACAAGTTTATTTGTATTTACTACAGTGAAATTAGTCAAAAAATTACAAATTTATTTGATTTTTAGTTTACAATAAGTTACAAATTTATTATTCTTTGCATGCATAAGGTAGGTCAAAATTTCAGTTTAGACCTGCTGGTATTTGGTACATGCATCTTTAATTCTAAAAGTATTCCTAAGTAAAAAGGCTACAATACTGATGAATGAATGTATTGAATTATAGAAACTTATTAAATAAAATGAATTAAGTAATTACATTTCTTAGGGGGAAGTATCTGGTCAGATTCAACAGCATGAAAGAGAAGAGGGTGCTGCCATGCCCCTAGATCCAGCCAGCAGAGGCTGAAGGTGTATTCCCAGAAGGCACATGCACATAGAACATAAAAGTACATGCAAAAAGAGAAAATATTATCAGTCATTGAAAATTAAATCAATGGACATGAACACATATCTAAAATGAAGCAGTATAGAAAATGACAGCATATGAGGCATGGGATGGGAAACCTGTCATGCAAAAGTCTATACTAAAAGATATTCAAAGTTGCCAGCTTTATTCATCATTAAAAATTGATTGTAATGCAGACAAAATTCTGAGCTTTGACTTTGTTTCTCTTTCATTCTCTTTTCTACATTTCAGTATTTCTCCTTTTTGTGCCTTCTTGGTTTGCCTTGTCTGAAAAGGCTGTTGATTAGGAAGTAAAGAAGAATCACCTACTGCAGTACTTTTAAAAATACCGAAGGAGAGCTGTCTTAGACAGTATGAGGCTTGTAAATAATTTACAAGGTTTGGAGTGGTTCATAAGATCACGTGCTGGAGGTGTAATTTCCCAGCAGCAAAATTGCAAGAGAGATCATCAAAAGGCAGAATCATATTTATTATTCTGTGTCTCTTCTGTCTCTCAGTTTATATTCTTTTCTCTTTAAAAGAGAGAGAACTGGACTCAGTTAAAGTTGAATATTGCCCCCTTTTTATTCTCCAGAAGGAAAATTTAATACATGAATGCAATTTAAAAAGATTATCAAACAAAAAATTGCTGTAACAAAATGAATA
This sequence comes from Notiomystis cincta, assembly GCA_013398075.1. Taxonomy (NCBI): domain Eukaryota; kingdom Metazoa; phylum Chordata; class Aves; order Passeriformes; family Notiomystidae; genus Notiomystis; species Notiomystis cincta. The sequence goes on from VZRX01014431.1 coordinate 16,724, forward strand.
ATACTCAGATTAAGGAAAGAAATAATATAGGGAATTGTTTCAATAAGCCTCACATTTTTCTTTCAAACTATTTAATTGTTTTCCTCTCTTTTATAAGAATTTAATGAAAGGTTATATATATATTTTTAATTATAGTTGGTACAGTGGAAGAAGTCAGCAATAGCTTGACATAAAACCATGGGGCATACTTAACAGTTACAATATTTAATCTGTTTCCCTGAACTGCACAAATCTCCCGATAAACACAATAAAGCCAGATTTATGAGTCAAGAAAAGTACAGTCATGGAGGTAAATCATGTTGGTCACATATATTTTTAGAATGAAATTATTCAAGATCAGAAGTGTTCCCTGTCATGTAGAGTCTCAGAGGAGAGATGCTTGCTAAAGAAAGAAAATTTTGAGCTGATATTTCTGGTAAGTGTAATTGGCCAGCATCTGAGATTTTTAATGAATGTCCTTAAGACACCATTACTACAGACCTTCAAGGATGGAAAAGGTAAAATGTTACTGGCAATGCTGTGGCAAAGAGGAAACTACAGAGGGACAAGCTAGAGAAACTCAGGATGTCATTCCTGGCTCTGCTAATGTATAATTTTCTGAAAGTAGGTTTACTTTTCAAGCAATGATTCTTTCCAACAGCGTGGTGAAACCAGAGCTTATTAAGTGACAGAAAAAAAAAGGATTACCTTTGAAGGAGATATGTAGATCATGTGTTCCTCTAATAACAAAGGCTGCCAGCCTATTTTGAACTAACAAATAATAAATCAAATAGATTTTTGCAGAGTATCCTTAATTCTCCTCTGACATCACAATATTTAAATGCAGTCAGGAAGCGGAACTCTCAGTCTTCACATTTTCAGACTAAGGACTGACAGAGTTGGAGTTGCTGGCATTTCCTATAAAAAAGGGGAGAGCATTCTTTGCAAAATGAGTATAGTTTGAGTGTCTTTGTCAGCTAAGGAAAAGGGAAAAAAATTACTTTATATGTTAATGAGTCATAGATGAACTTAAATGCACATTTTGTCGTTCATTATTATTAAGCTACTCAGGAAAAAAAAAAGGCACTATCTTACCTGTGCAAATTTGAAAAGGTTCTCTCTTTAATTCCTTAAAAATGTGCCTAGCTTTTTTTTTCTTTCTTGTCTGAAAAAAAGAATTGCCTGCAGTACAGAAAGAAGTCGCTGCTTCTTTTTCTAAATTTCAAAATGCTACATTGTTCTTTCACACTCACACCCATCTCAGGGGAAAGACTGTTTATTCTTCCTCCTGCAGGTCTGGGGATGGCAAAGATCATATGCCATTGTATGCTTGGAAGAGGAAGTTTTAAAATACTTTTGGTACATTTTCTACATTGAATAACTATAATATTATTTCAATGTATATCTGAAGAATTCACTGTTTTCTTTATTGTGCTTTGAATCCAAGTAAAATTACTGCTCTTTTGCATGCACTTATACAACTCCAGAAGGCTTCCCAAAGACAAGCAGTGTAGTAAAATCATAACATCACAGAATCATCAAAGTTGAAAAAGACGTCTGAGGTCATGAAGTCCAACCATTAACCCAGCACTGCCAAATCCACAGCTAAACCATGTCCCCAAGTGCCACACCTACACTCTTTTAAACATCTTCAGGGATGGTGACTCAACCACTTCCTTGTGCCTCCTGTTACAGTGCTTGATAACCCTTCCAGTGAAAAATTTTCCCTGATATCCAATCTGAACATCCCCTGGGGCAACTTGAGGCCGTTTCCTCTTTTCCTATTGCTTGTTACTTTGTAAACCCATTAGAAACCATAGAGACCATGGCCTATTTGACTACAGTCTTTTGGGAAAGCTAGTAAAGAGAGAGAGAGGTGTTTTAGAATGCCCTCATACCCAAAGACATGACAGACAGGGAGATGCCTCCTCATCTATGGATTGCTCCTTACCTAATGAAGGGTAGAGGTTCATTTCACTGCTCCTCCTGTTCCCCAAAGGCTTTGGTTCCAAAGGCAGTGTGGCCCAGCTGTCAGTATTTATTTATTTTACTGAGACCTGTGCTCTAACTCTGCCTGCATCAGTGACAACCTCTGTGCCCAGAGAGAAATTATTTTGTATGTGTATCTCTGACACAGCTGTTTGTCTGTCTGTGTGATCAAACAGAATTGTTTCTTACTATATGTTTGCATATACTTAGTTATGATGAAAAGCTGATTTAGCTAAGAATAAGTGACATAAATCAGAATACTCCTAGACCTACAGATCAGACATGCATTTCTCAGACGGTGCATTTGTCTCTCAGTTAGAAAGATTACACTATTTTTTAGCAGAAGGTGACAGAACTATGAATATCTCAGTGGTCCTTATTTGATCTAATTGGAATGCTCTTTGTTCTAACAGGAAAAGTTGTTATTACACTGGTAAAAGATGTTACAGTGCTCTTTATCTCCGTTTCAAGCTATTTAGTTTTCTGAGTTTAGGACTGGAGCACATATGTTTGAGTCCTCAGTCCAAATAGCATGACAATAGTCAAAACTAAATGTATGAACCTGAAAACATAATTTGCATTTTCTTGTTTTCCTGTGTTTCTAAAAGTCCTTTCCTTTTAAAGTGCATACCTGGCTTTTTTTGCCCTCCTTATGTTAAAGAAGGAATTAAGGCAAAAAAGGAATTAAGTGCATTGCCCAAGGTCTGCTGCTCAATCTGGCAAAATCCAGACTAGAAATCTGCTCTCTGGTCTTGGATATTTATATGTGACTTAGTAAACAATTACAGTATTCCTTTGCTTTTCCTACCTCTTTGCATAAGTCCTTTTTGCAAAGTCATTGGTTTGATCATCTTCCTTCTTCTTCCATTCCTTTCATTTTCTTTGTAGTCACTCTGTTCAGACACTTCCTCCTTGTTCTTTCTTACATATTTCAGTTTATGAAAAAGATGTAAAGAGGCAAAAGGATCTGCAAGATCTTTGAATAAGATCTTCAGTGGCAGGGTCTTTTGAATTCATTGAAGAGAATTCTTCCAGTGGACTCTGACTGCATGTTCTATCAGTAATTCCCAAGTGTTTGCATTCCTGCTGGATTTCCATACCCTGCAAATGCTGATTGCAGCCGAGGGAGCGACCACCCCCAGCCCACAGGTGACACAGCAGCTCTGCTCACTGCAGCACAGTGGTTGCTGCCCACCTGTGTCACTCAGGTCTCAAATGAAGTTGAGATCAGGCACAGAAGGTATTTTTGTCTCATGGGAATTCTTCAGGAAGCTACTTCAGTGTGATAATGTGCATTGATATGTGGTTGAGAAGTGCGAAGTCTCGCGTGTTGAATCGTCAGTCACGCTCCTTGTGGGTGGTCTCATGAGCACATGAGCTCACTGGGCCAGATTGGATGGTATTCATTTCTTGTCATTTACTCTCTTCCAGGAATGCCCCAGTGGTGTTGTCAATGAAGAAACCTTCAAAGAGATTTACTCTCAGTTCTTTCCACAGGGAGGTAAGTACTTGGCAGCCACAGTTAGTACTACAGAAAGTCTGTTAGTTCCTGAGTCTGACAAAAGAGCCTCTTGTTCAAACTAACAAGATCATTGTCTCAAGCTCTGCCTGAACTCATGGGGTTCTTCCTTGATGATCAGGCACATTTTAAATCTGTATTTCTGAATGAAATGCAATGATATCTACAAAAAGTCAGTCTTCTGTTATGAAATTACTACCTGTGCTTGGGTACCATTGGAAAACGAGTTTCTCTGAGTAGGTTATTTCTCTAAGCTTTCTAAGAATTCTTGCCCATTCTCTTTTATTCAAAAAAACCCTTTCACAGTAGGAGGAACTGTAGGAGGCACTGCAGGTACCCTCATATTGATAGCAGAACCCCCTTTAATTCCATGGGTTTTTCTTATTAAATGATAACCTTGATTTCAATTAATCGAATTTCCAGGAGTTTTGTAGTTTTTCATTTCCATTATCTTTTAGTGCAATAAAGGTAATACAAAAATGCAGAACAGGTTTTTTTCCTTGAACCTCAGATTTCTTCAATATGAATTTTTTTCCTCTCTTTTCTTCCTCTTGCATTTGCTATTCAGTTACCTCTCTTCATATTTTCCTACAACCTTCAATCCCACCTCTTCAACTTCTCCCAGAGCTCTTGAGATTTGTGTATTACTCTGGGACTGTTCAGGACTCCTTCTTTTCACTTTTTATTTAAAATCCCATACTTATTTGGTAGGAAAGAAATATCTCGCCATTAGTTTTATTTTGAATAAAGCCCAGTGCAGATTACCACCTCTGAAATCCTTAAGAAGTAGGCACACTCAATAGAGATAAATGAAGGGCTAGAAGGGTTGGCCTGCCTACTGATTGTTTCTCTATGTAAACTTTTACACCAAGCTAACAATTACAGTTTGAAATATTATCTTTTTTAGTTACCCTGGCTAGTGAAAATAATTATCTTTCTGTGATTTACTACACCTTTACTACACTTAATAAGAAAAATCTATCATATTTCCTATTGCTACACACAGAATTTTTTATGGGCCAAGATAAAGCACATCTGTTTTAAAAATAAAGTCAAAAGATATTGTGAGAGTAAATATAATCTTAAAAGACTAATCTTTATTAGTCCAGATCTAGCTGTTACAGAGAAGAAAAATTATTAATATAGTTAAAATGGATACATACAGAATGTCTAATTTCTACCCCTGTTTCTGGTGTTAGTACTAATCCCTCTGCTCCTCCTCTGGCATTTAGGGCAGTGGCATCCTTGGGAGGAGGAGGTGAGAACTGCAGTGCACTGTCTAGTTAAGAAGCCAGACTGAGTTCTTAAATCTTTGAATGTCTTGTCAAAATAATGTGTCCAGCTGAGGCCTTTAAATTTCAGTTGTGCTTAAAGTAATGATTTTATGTATGTCCCAATATTAAAGAGGAAAAAAGAATCTTGAAAGTTGTCCCCAAATTAAAACATACAGATCTGTGCTCCAGTTGTCTGTGCAATAAAAAAAACAGGTACAACTTGAGGTATCATTATGACAATTCATATCTGAACAAACAAAATTATGTCTGCAAGATTTTAAGCTTTGGGGCAACCAAAGAAATTTCTCAATGTCATCCAGCAAGTCACTTCCTCAAGCAACTTCCAGGACTGTCCAGGACAGGGCACAGGAGGATTACAAATAGGACGAGGGGCCACAAGAGTAGCAAAGGAAAGGAGATGACACTGGATTACAGCAAAAGCAACATATTTTAAGAGGCAAAAGTAGCTTTGTAAAAAGCTTTCCATGCCAGAAAGGGCACTCCAGTAACTTCTTTTTAGATTCACTGCCATACAGATGAATGAATATACCCCCTGCATTTATGGAGTAGATCACCTGAAATAAAACTCAGGATTTTTCTTCAGGCAAGCCAAGGTCATGGAAAAGAATCCACACAATGAATAATTATTACACTGCTTTATCACTTCTGGACAAAATAGATCATACTTGTAGTTTGATAAATCATACTCTTCCATGTGTAATGATTACCATTTTTTGTCTCTGACATTTAAAATGCTTTGATGGTGTTCTTCAAGGGAATTCTGATTTAAGATCTGTGCCTATCTCAACCTGTTAAAATAGCAAATTAGCCTAGTATTTATGATATCAGATTCTTGGAAAGAAACTGTATTTAATTAAAAAAGTTAAGATTTCATCTAAAATGAATAATGTTTGAGATTTAGGGGGGGAAAAGAGGGAATTAGACTAAGTAATTAAAAGACTAGTGTGCCTCATCCTGCTATGGTTTCGAAGGCAAAATTTCAGACCAGAATTGCTTGAACAAACAACTCTAAAAGAGGCTTTTGATTTTTTTTTTTTTCCAGAGAGGTTACCAGAAAAAATTACTCTTCAGCTAGGGACTTTTTTTTCATATATCATCACACAATAAAAAGTAGAATGTTGTACTATGTATGAGCAACAAAAATAAAATACCTTTTTATTTTCTGTATATCTAAAGAAAATAACCAGGAATATTTCAGATTTTTTTTTAAGAAATGGGTGCCAAGAGAATATAAAGGTATTTAAAATTCATTTTACAGTATTTGCACCTCTATAACATGCTTTTCCCCTGAAGATGATTTGTATAGTGTATTCTGTTGCACAACAGAAGTCTCAGTAGATTATAGAAATATGACTATTAAAATCCTAAATATTAACAGAAGTCAACAAATTTACATTTTTCAGTTAAAGTGTGAATATATCTGCCAAGCTGTGCTTAAGCAATTACAGTGGTGACTGGTTACATGGAATAATGAGTGACTCTCTGAAATAGTGGTTGTGGGGATTTAATTCTCTGAAAATGTGTTAACAGACAGGTTTTAAACATTGCAGTTTTTTCTTGTTACAATTATTTCACATCATACAAAATAAAGATTGAAGTAAGACTAGAGAATTTTCTTAAAAATATCAGGTCTGAATTTATGAAGCACAAAGCTTTGAGTTTTGGTATATTTGGTTCCTTGGAGTCCAGGTGGCCTTTCAGGTGAGTGTCCCAAGACTACTGCTCAGTTTAATACAAAACAGTATTTTGGGCTGTGAAAAATAAAGTTTGCAGGATTGATATAAAACAGTTTAGTGCCAAGAAATCAGAAAATGGCATTTCAGCACTGATCAGGTTTTGCCATGATAGGGAGAAGTTTGTTCTGCAAATGGGACACTGATTTCATAACACGTCGCCCTTTATTAACGTTTTGTGAGGTTAATGTTAATTAACCTAAAATTAATGTTAACATATGAAGTAGATAGGGAAAAGTGAGTATTAAAAGTAAACAAACCCTCATCCTCATTAATTTGCATGATTTTGAGGGAGGGAAAAACACTGAGGACAGCTGACTTCCCTTAACCCCAGCTGCTTCTACTTCAGATCCACAGGGCAGTCTCTGGGTAAGTTCTCTCTTCACAATATATTGCTTTTGGAGCAGGTTGTGCCTTACAGAAGGCACTCAGTGGAAATAGAAAGATGGATCTTTACAAAAGTTACAGACTTGACAGATTTATATTCATGCTGTCTTGTGTTTCTGAAATGAGTCAATATGCACTGGGGAGGAGGCTTGGAAAGTATGCAAATAGTGAAGGGATCATTTGTTTAAGGTCGTCTTTCAGAGTCTTATTGACCACTTAGTGAGTCACAGCCAATTTTTCCAAGCCCTAATGCCACAGTCACGGGAATCCAGCAGCAAGAATTCAGCTTTAAGAATCTGTTTCTCAGGAGAGGATTTCCTCTCACCTGTGGGTGAGCATAGGACCCGACAGCAGCAGCAGCAGCTTTCTGACAAGATCAGCTTCAAGGAATGTGTCCTGAGCTCCAGC
>VZRX01014434.1:0-16730 GCA_013398075.1 Notiomystis cincta
GAAGCCGGTAAATTAATATGAATTTTACAGAAAAATACAGTAGGGATTGCCTTGAAATCACCCTAGCAGTATAACCTGCCACCAGAATGCCAATGTGGGCAAGTGGGAATGAACTAAAGAACAAGAGATAAAAAATCACAACCAAATAGACAACAAAATGTCCCAGGCAAAAAAAATCTGCCATGTACTCCCTGCCTGACAGAGAGCAGGCAGTTGCTGAATCAAGGGCCAGAGAAAACTAAAAGCACTGGGGAAGGCTTCGGTGAAGCACTGAAGTGTTTAGAAGAAACGAGGGTCCATGTCCACACTCTGGCATTGATAGGCCCAACACCAAATGATTTACATAGGCTCTTGACCCTCCTGAGCCAGAGTCAACTTTCCCCCAAACAACTCCCTGCAGCCCAGAGTGCAGCAGCACAGAGAGAGGCACGTGCAGAACACAGGCAGGTGGCTCTTTGCTGCCTGGCGCTGCTGTATCGGCTGCGTTAACGTTATACTTCCCTGATTCAGGTTTTTATAGAGCAAACAGTAGCAGTTCCCTCCCTCAGTGCTATGTCAAAGCCTTTCCCTGAAGGAGGGGTTAGTTCTCTATTGTCTTTCATCCTGCTGAGGTTTTCTCTGCTGGATCTCTGACTCTGCAACCGCATTTTGTTGAGACGCGCTTTCAGTGCTCAGAAATGCAACTTAGTTTTTGCTGCAAACGCAGGGCAGTTCTGCAGTGCCTCCCATAAGTTTCCTCTGACAGGGGTCCTTGACCTCCCAGCAGTACCTTGGTGCAATCTGAGCCCTGAATTTAGGACAAGCTCTGGATCTGACAAGGACACATCAGACTAAAGCAGCAGGGTTGACTGTAAAGCACCACAGAGAATTGCACCCAAAGCTGCTCAGGTAAATGGTGTCTCTGAATGGGCACCAGCCAGCTGCCCTGATGCTGAGGTTTGATCTCTGAGACCCAGAGCAGCCTGGTTTGCACTCGTATCACCATGCTTAAAGAACAGCCACTTAATCTCACTTAGAAATGTTTGCTTGCAAGGACCAGATGGCCCAGGGAGTTGGGCTAAACAAAGCATTTTACTTCTAGGTCATGCATTCTAATCCAGTCCAGGTTGGTGATAAATGAACATACTCATCTGATAGCCACTTTTGGCTTCATTTTTGGTTGTTTTTCAGGCTAATTTCGAAGGGGAGATGCCTCACCACAGAATCTCCCTCTCTGCCCTGCCACAGTTGGTACTGATTTGACCATCTCTGCAGAGAAGCCAAAGATCAAATGCTCCCTGGCTCCAGACTGTTTTCTTTTGCAGCCTGCAGGTAAGGGGAAGTTGTCCTGTGTCTGGCTGTGTCCTGTGTCTGCTCTGGAGTTCACTTTGTAAATTTGTCGCCTCAACCCCCTCCACCAATGTGTAATTAATTTTTTTTTAAATGGGAAAATGCTTAATTGCAGTTGACATACAGGCACTCACTGCTATGAACTTTACATGGAATCACAGATAACAGCATCAAAATTAATGCCTGCTTCCCACTTGTCCTGCTATAAGCAATAAATGTTTGGCAAGTCAGTAAATAACAAAATTCTCATGTGGCCATCTACAGGTCACCAGGATACTTAAGAAGTTTGCGTTAATTATACCATGTTTGCCATCAAAGAGGGGATATTAACCCTTTCAAGCTGTTGCAGGAAAGCAGTGGAGTTATTTGAAAGTAAGTAAATAAAATCTTGTCACTAGAAGTGCAACCTTTGCAAAATAATAATAAAAAAAAGGGATGTTTGAAGCAAAAACCTCAGTAGACATCATGGCAAATACAGTACCTTTTCAGCTTTCCTTTTATTTATTTTGTATTTTGACATCAAACACTCCCTGTAACCTAATCTTGTTGGCTTTTGATGTGGCTTTGGAGACATGACAATTAAGCAGGGCTTAAAACAATAATCCCAACAACAGGAACCAAAGGCAAGTAATGTCAGGGCTCCCCCTCACAAAAAGCCTGTCCCCCAGTGTTTGGTGGTAGTGAAAGGACTATAAATCCCAATTTGTTGCCTCGATATCTGCCCTGTGCTTACACTTTACATTGAACTTTAAACACTTGCTCCATTTCCATTCCCTGCTGTTTGTTTTTCTTCTGCTATGCAAAATGTCTGGAGACAAACACGATACATACATTGCAGGGAGGTGGTTTGATCTTTCACAGATTAGTGCCACCTGACAAACATGGGATTATTTATTATCTGTGTTGCAGGAACTGCTAAAGCTCCCGCTCAGAGAAGCACACTCCTCTGGGCACTGAGGGATGCAGCACCCCTCCCAACAGCCTGATGGATCATGGCCCCAGTTCTATCAGAGGATCTGACCAAACCAGCAAACCCCAGTAGAGAGGCAGCCCCCAGCTAAGCCACCATCACAGCCCTGATGGGATGTGTACTGTACAACCAAAGCAAACAACTTGAGTATTCTGTATTTTAGAGATGTTGCTAGTTCTCCTTTCTCAGCTGTTCAAAGATGGAGGGAGAGAGGCTGAGTTTATTTATAACCCCGCTTTAAACCTGTTTGAAAAAGAACATGTTTCTTTTTAAATTAAGCTTGCACGGTATGCTATAACTGCCTCTTTGGTTTTTTTAATGGGTGTTTGCACTAAGCCTTGCTGAACAAGTTAGAGAGATGATTAACTCGTCTGAAATGATGTGGGAAGGCCTTGTCCCAGTTGAGTGTTCTTCCTTCAGCACATCGAGAGCTGCTGTGACTCTGTGGTATTCACAAGCAGGGCTTGCAACCAGGGCTGGGCAGGAGGCTGCAGGGGGAAAGAGAAGCATTGCTAGAAAGGGCTGTAATTTAGACACACACATGCTGAAAAAGGAACTCCATTTATTTTTTTTTCTCCTTAATGAGTAAAGAGTTATCCCCAAGCTGGTTTCCACAGAAGTGAGACACATCTCCCAGGGGATCAAAGGAGGAAAACCAGAATTCATTAGTTTTCTTGAAAATATTGTTGCTGCAGGAGCAGCAATGCCCACCCCTACGCATGGCAGGGTGACTCTGCAAGACTTTGCTTTACTTTCTAAGGCCCCAAGGGGTTCCTTGTGTGGGTCAAAGCCGGCTGTGTGATGAAAGCAGCTGCAAAGTTTTGGTCATGGAAGATGTTTGGTAAGCACTTTTCTCCATCCTCACATGCCAGCACACGTGGACAGCCCCTGCACCCAGGGCTGCAGCTCTCCTTCCCAGGGCAGCACTGAGCAGCTCCAGGCTGGCCAGCCCCCCTTCCTCCCTTCACACCACTGAGGAGGACAAATGGCAAGAAACAGGTTTCCAGGTTGAGAGTTTTAGTTTTCCTTTGGAGAACTTTCCCTGGTCTAATACAGGTCCTTCCTTGAAAGCCATTAAGAAGCTGGCCACTTTTCTACATTTACAGTGCTTTAAAAATATGTTTTTAATGTAAAAGTATTTGTCCAAACACTTCAATAAAAGAAACAACACCAAAAAAAAATTTCAAGAGAAACCACAGTTCATCATCTACAATTTGAGGCTGCTGCCTCAAAATTTAAAGTAGCTAAAAAACTTAGGTGCAGTTAACTGCATGACCTGGTCACCCCAAAACAATACTGGAGAATGAGCTTTTGTACCTGTGCTTTTAACACTATGTCACACTTTAACTACCTTTTTTTGTCCTACCCTGTTAGGTTTTTGAAATATCAATAGACTGCTCTGCATAAAGTATAAGCTAATAGTTCTACTGGCAACAATGACGACAATTTTTCCTCTCTCCCTTCTAAAAGCAGCTTTTATGATATGAAGCAGGGCACAGGTAGTTTCACAAAAAAGGTATTTTATTATTCTTAGCAATATTCACCTTGAAGGAATATGAGGAAAGCATATACTTTTTACAGATAATATATAAACATGTTGTACATAATTAACAATAACTTAGTTCACTAATCCAAAAATAAGCAAAATAAAAATTAAAATAAAAACAGAAAATACTGAAGAATCTTTTTATGCTGATACAAGTACAAAATAATTTAAATCTCAACTGCCGTTGTCTATGCTGCAGTGACTGACAATATATTGCACTTTGTCAACTGTATCAGTAATCCCTGTCTTTCACCCACATCCCTTCCCCTCTGCCCAAATCCTACAGAAATTTGAGTTGGGTACAAATAATGTACAATTGTACCATTGTAAAAGATAGAAAGTAAAATTTGAGGTAAAAAGTAATTTTTTACCTTAGTAGATTAAAATTTTTTATGATTTCTCCCAACCAATTTAGTTTCCCATTTATTTCCACTTCTTTACAAAGTGCACCTATATGCCTACGCAGACCAAAAAAACAGAAAAGCAGGATTCTCATGGCTGCTTGGTTCTTAATTATAAAATACCAGAATTACAGGTTTAAAAAAATTTACATACATCCATATTTTGTTTCATTCTGTTTTTTTTTCTTTAAAGCAGGACTTTTGCAGCAAAGATACAATTTGGCTTGATCAAGGAAAAAAAAAATAAAAACCCAACAACAAAATAGTTAAAATTTTTAAAAATAAAATAAAAAGCTTGTCACAGAGTTAAGCTTACATGGTTTACATTATCAAACCCCTCTGTTCATTGGGGCATTTTCATCAGAAGTATAGCTAAATATGTACACTGTATGTTATACTGGAGCTTGTGTTCACGAGAGGCATCAGATCATAACAATCAACAGAATACACTTCACATTGGCAATAGCTTTGTTTTCGGTCATTTACGTACAATATGGTTTAATAATGGGAGATTGACATTTTTTTGTTTGGTTTTTTTTTTTTTTCTTTTCATATAAAATCTGCTACGGAAAAGAGACGTTCCCCTTAGAACGGCGTTTTCCCTCCGCTGTCTCTGTGGCTGGGATTTGACGGTTGTGTGAAGCTCAAACTGATTGTCTCTCTTTTTCCCCTCTCCAGTGCTCTCAACCTCATTTCTGCCCTTCCTCCCTGTGAAGTCCACGGGGCCTGGATGCCCGAGACACCACAGTGGCTGCTGTGGACGTGGTGGCCACGCTGCCCCGGGTTTACCCAAGCAGCTGATCTGCATTGTTAAGCGACAGCTGCCAACACAACAGAGCAAAATGCTTCAACCTCTAAAGTCTGCGAGCAGGATGGGTTTTGTGCCCCACAATGGTTTTGGCTGTGCTAGAACTTAGCTGCATTTTGGTCAATGCCTGTATATCACCCCTTGCTAGTGCAGGATTGCCTTCCCCAGAGTTTTTTTCCCAACAGTTTGTCTGACCTAGGTTGTCTGCTTTGAGGAACAATAGGGTAGCTGGGAGAGGGGCTCTTTTTTTAAATAATTTTTTCGTGTTAGGGAGAAGAATGAAGGAATTGTGTCAAAATAAATCACAATCTTGGGCGTATTAAAATTCCGTATTACGGCTACATTTTTGCTTTGTTCCTCGCCCTCGCAATCTTTTCCCCCTTCCTGGGAACTTTGGTATGGAAGATAGATGGAGCTAATCCAAGAGGGCTGTTGAGTACATTTCCCCTCTCTTCCTTGTTTTGAAGGCAGCTTTTCTTACAGGGTAGCCATTGCAAATGACAGCACAAAAACGTGCAATCAGAGGGGTTGAGGCTTTTTGTGGAAAACAAAATAAATATTACTTTGTGTTTGATTTTAAAAATTACGGTTTAATAAAGATGTCCTTTTTTTTTCTTTTCCTTTTTTTTTTCCTTTTTTTTCTTTTTCTTTTTTTCTTCTTTTTTCCCCCATCCCAAACAAAGTCCGCAATAGAAATCCAGCATGTCTGGCTTCCAGTGAGCCAATTCCATCCTGGGAGACTGCTTATATCTCTTTACAATATTCACAGTAATAACAAGAGAGAAAGGAAAGCCAGTTCCAAGCCTTCTCCTTCAGCTTCTGCCATCTTTTGCTTCGAGCTGGACCATTAAGTATCAAACAGGTGAGTTCTTTTTTCTTATACCTGAGGGGGGCAAAGTGCATTACAGGCACCACTACACATTTCTGCAGAAGACCCATCATTTGCAAGGTTTTAGTCCAGCATTAAGAGTTAAACCACATGGGAGCAAAGGTCTCCTTTAGCCATCCCTACATTCTCCTCTTGGCAGAACATTATCTTACTTGGTGTCACCTTAGGCAAAGTCCCATGTTCTTAATATCTGGGTGCGTCTCTTGGTCATCAGGTTTTATCCCATGGCTGTAACCATGCTGGATGGGTGTGGGTGTCCAAATGAGATGCTGGAAGAGGGGTGGATGGGGGTAGGTGTTGGTAGGATGTGTCCAGAGTGGCTGAAAGGGGGCAAATGCCCCATGGGTGCCATGTGACTGGCAAGGGCAGCAGCGCTGAAGGGAGACGACTTCTCCTGCATGCACTTGGACAGTTCCTCAAAACACTCAGAGCCTTTCTTGCTTTTCTTTGATTTGTTGGACATTTTCCTATTCCTGGTCTGAATTCCTTCCTTTTTCATGGTCAGAGGCCTGTTCACCTGCAAGAAATGAGAAAATCAGGCTCATGCAGACAAAATGACCTTATTGTGCAAAAATGAAAATATTTGGACAGCCCCCATGTGTTTTTCCTGGATGGAGACCTTTTTCTGGCCAAAAAAAATCGTGTTTCTCTCTGCAGAACTTGTTTATATTGATTTGTTTAATAAAACCACACACACAAAAAAAAACCCTAGACATGAAAAACAAATTGAACTGAATTTGGCAGCTGATGACTCTCTTTCCCGTAGGCTTACCCTCAGTCCTTATTAATTTCCTAATAGAAGATCAAACTAGGAGGCACATGCTGACCCAAATTCAGTCCTGAGATATGAACAATCTTGTACCAGTAACCTCTGTTACTTACAGTGTAAATAACGTTCAAAAATATTAAGTGCTCCTGCTTATGATTAATTTATCAAAAAAAAAAAAANAGAATACTAATTCATGAAATACACATTTTAAAAAGTATTGCAAAAACTTTCAACAAAAATTAAGTACTCGCTAAAAAAAAAAAAAAAAAAACCAACAAAGCCTTAGATACAAATATATTTTTACAAGTCAAAAATAAGATAGCCCACCAGGATTAATTTTTGCACAGAGCCCATTCCAAATGGCCTCTGTTTCTGGAGGGAAATGGCACATAAACGCCACTTAGTTACAACCAAGTGTGGCAGCTCTATTTTGCCTGGATTGCCCAAGCGTTAGAAGCCAAGCTAATACATTGTAATGCCACTGAACTTAGCATCACTATGCTGTCAAAGCACGGCTGTCACTTCCCAGGGGAACCTTAAGAGACGGGGAAAGGAATAAAACAACAACCAACCCCCTGAAACAGATAAAAGCCTGGTGTACACCATGCAGTTAAGACATCAATCCAGGCCAGGCAAGCAGCAACACAAGAGATGAGAAAATACTCACATTGTGCAATTTATAGTAGAGCCCACAGGCATTACAAACTGGGTCCCCGTTCGCGTTGCGTCGCCATAAGGTCGTGGTCGTTGTCTGACAGTTGGCACAACAAGTCCCTGCTCTCCTGGCCGCTGACTAACCAAAAGAGAGAGAAAATTAAAATGTATCACCAGGTGGAGGCTGATCATGAGAAAGGTCAAATTGGACTCGGTGTTTAGTTTGGGGAGAACTTGTTACTAAGATTTTACAGGGCTGGAGGAAAGCTGCTGTCAGTTTTAAGTTTTATGGATGTTACGGTTTTTGTTTAAATTTAAATATTCTCCTATGCGAACTTTCAAGCCTCGTGGCACTCTGTGTGCAAGGGAAATAAGGAGAGAAACAATGAGTCTCCAACTCCACAAACAAAAATTTTACACGGGGGAAAAATAATCTTAACTTTTTCAAATTTTCCCTTTGCAGGATTCTAGAATGCATCATGAAAATGCATTCACCTTTTTTCTTTTTCTTTTTCTTTATTGACCAGTTTAGTCTGTGTTAATGTTGGGACTGGGTTTGAAAACAGGGAATCTTTAAGAATGTGATTTTTACCCCTACTCTGGCTGTTGAAAGGTGGACACAAAAGAAAATGAACCACATTGCTTAGCTGGGTGCAGTATTTATAAGAGCCATCACTGAAAATTCAGCTTGCATTTACAAGTGAAAGGGAGAAAACAAAACCGGCTCCAACTTTCTTTAAATATTTAGCAAACCGAATTTCATGCCTTGCAGCAATGATTCCGCTGACCTGTCTGCCACCTCTGTCCCTACTTAGTTCCTTGGCTGACAAGCCCTCAAACAACTGTCTTAAAATTAAACAAAACCACCAAAAATCCACCACCCTTTCCGAAAACTATTGTTCTGCTGAAACCAAGGTGAGGGGAAAGAAAATTGCCCAAACATTCACCCACCTCCCAAAACAAGAACAGGAAAAGTAGAACAGCAGGCGGCCATGAGTGCTGGATTGGGCCCTTGCCTAGCAGACCCCACAATAAAGCGTCCTTTGTGTATGGACAGGGATGTATAAAGTGGTATGGACACAGAATAACTGCACTCCATATTTTGGGAAAGTATTTTGTGTTAAAAACCTTCAGGAGTGGTCAAAATACCAAGTCTATTTTGTGCTACTGAATTAATGCTGAGGATTCAGTACTTTCTTAAATTGGAGTTTACTTCCTAAATCGTATCAGTTGTGGGTCTTTTCCCAGGGGTATTTCTGCACTTAGCCACGGAGAGCCGCGGGGCGAGCTCACAGTAATGCACAGAGCATCTCCCTGAGCACAGAGCCGGTCCCAGGACATCCCAGTGGCATTCCCAGCCAGCTCCCTGCGCCTCCCTGCCCGCTGGGAGCTGGTGCTGCTGGAAGCACAGCTCAGCCTGCTCACCAAAGAGGAGCACAGGGTCCTGTTCTCACTTGCCCCTGATTTACGCCACGGCCCTGCTTTAACTTTCCCAGAGCTGCGGGACGGTTCAGCAGCTTTAGGCAAGAATCAGGCCCTCGGAGACTCATGTATTTTGATGCCTTGCTTGCCTGTGAGAACAGGCCAAAGGCAGAAAGAGGGGGTACCCCCTACTGCAAATGCACTCATGCAACCCAAACACAATTAATGCCAGACATCCAAAACACTGACATTATTAATACGATCACTTCGCTATTGCATGGCAGATGAACAAATTCCCAAAGTTGGCCACCTCCTCTCCCCCGCAAACAAGCAAACTACAGTGGAAAAAGGGGCAATAAACAAAGCTGTAAATCAATTAAAACAAAACAAAACATTTAAACAGCTAAACACTAAAAGAAGACCTCTCTAGTGTCCCCAAACCGTGCATACTGAGCTAAGTATAATTGCCTCCCAACACACTGGAAGGTGGAGACCTATGTTTGCATATTTGAGATAGCTTACTGATACCCAACTATGCTGCTTAACTCTATGGCCTGTACCATTCCGTCTGGAAAGCACTTGAGCCCGAGAGACTATAATGTTACACTGTTGTCTTAACATTTTTCTATATGTCAGTCACTTTAGAAGGCAAGTCATTAAGAAGCTTGCATAGCTGAAATTCTGACTCACGACAGAAATCTTCTGTATCCCATGCCAGTGTTAGAACAGTAATGCCAATTTTCTGCTCTCTAAACCTCATTGATATTTGCCCGTGAATAGCTAGGAGACTTAGGCACCATAAATCACAAAGCTCCAAAAAATATATTTATTATTCTTAACATTTTACGCATTATTTGTGGAGTGGAGTGTATTAGAAATTTCAAAACAGCAAGCATGACTGGCAAGGCTTACCTATAGAAACTCTCTAAAGCTTTTAGAGTCAGGAAACAGATACACAAAGTTTCCTTATCTTTAACGTACAGATATCCGGATAGGAAACTACTACCAGGAGCTTAGAAAGGACTTTTTTTTTTTAAATCAGTCAAATGAAAATACAAAGTATAGGTGACTCCATGGAAAAATAATAGGATTTTTTTTAACAGTAGGGGATTGTCTGGGGAGGGAACCAATATTGCCAGATAATATAAAAGTGAAAATTATTTCATGGCTTTTATACAAATAATTTTTAAGTAGGGAGCAGTAGCTTTGACTCATCTGATTTGTTTTGCTTTTCTGGAGCTGGAACTTTTTTTTTTTGGTACATGGTGGAGGGCATTCATGCTCATAACCCTTTCGCTCCCAGTGTGTGTGTGCCCAAACTGTCCCAAGAGGCCGAGTAAATGAGGAATTAAATTAAAAGCTGTCATCCGAGGATAAGCGGGGAGAGGGACACACGATATCCCGCGTGCCTTGTGAGCGGCAGGGAGCTGGGGCCGGGCTGGGGCCGGGAGGGGGGCACAGGGCTGGGGCAGAGCTGTGCCCCGAGGCGCGGCGGTGACCTCGCCGTGACTGACCCCGTGTACAGTACAGCTCGGCTCCACGCAGGGGCCGAGCTCAGACGAGGCACCATTGACTCGTGCCTGTGTGTGGTCCCCTTGCCTTATTTATCCCCAAACCCCGGAGAAATAAAGACACCTACCAGCCTTCGCTTAGGTTTAATGAGAGGTCGGTTTTGCCCGTTCATTTTGTGGTAGAGCCCGCAGGCGTTACACAGGTAATGCCCGGTGCCGTCTCTTCTCCAGAGAGGGGTAGCAGTGGCTCCACAGTTCACACACTCTCTGCCTTCTAAATGGAAACACGGAGAAACCGGATTTCTTTCTTTAAAAACAAATTCACAAAACCTTTTTGCATTGTCCTTAAGGCATTTTTCAGAAGTCAAAACAGCGCATTAACTCTGTTAATTAAGCACAATCAGGCAGCAGTGACATCTACAGCACAGGCAGCAAGGAGCTCGGTGTTTCAAGAACTCCCAGGCTCCAGTGAGTATTTTATGTCATGATCAAGAATAGGCAGCGCTCTCTGCAAGGTGAGAAAGAGTGACACTCTTATTGTGTCAGATGGAAGTTATGGTTTCACCAGGAGAACTCGCTCAGCCCTCACCGGGCAGCGCTCCCCTCCCGTGTCTATTGCACTCCGGGGTGAAATCCTCTGCTGCCCCGCCACAAAAACACCCGTGCATGTGCACACAAACACAAACACCTGCAAACACACATGTCAAAGACAGAGTCAGAGGAAGAGGTTTTCTAGAATAAAATCTAAGCAAAAAGACCTCCAATTCCGCACTTTCTTTTTTGTTGCAAATGCTACAGGATGAGAAAGTAGAGCCGAGCAGACTGGAAATGGATACAGAATACCAGAGTCTCAGTTATGATTTTTGTTCTAAAGGCAGAAAAATGCCCTTAATACTGCTCTTTGAAAAAGTTCGGTTTCACTGGACATTACTGTAAAAAGCAGGCTTATGAGTGCTTTTCTGTTTCTGTGATTTGTCAACAATACAGTTTGGATTTGGGAGGGAGCAGTTTACCTTCATTACTAGTTTTAGTACAATGTGGTAAACATGGCATTGTAGAATGGCTGCCTTAAATAAAACACTTCATGTAATTCCTAGATATCTGTTTCTGCATCAGAAAGCTTCCTGATAAAAGTTCATTTGCCTTGGATGGTTTGAGGGCAGGCCTGCTTAATATAGAAATCTCTCTTAATACAGTTTATGCAAATCCTACAGTATTTAACTAGAAAGGAAATTCTTTTTGCTAATAACTGAAGCAGGCCATGTTGAGTTCAGCGGGGCTTGTGTCTGCTTTAATCTAGGGAGTGGGTAGCTTTTAAACAACACAGTCTAGAGTGAAAAATTAGGGGACCTCTGCGGCACTGCATTTGTAGATTTTGTCCCTCCTAGGGCAGGAAGCTGCAGGAGTCATCCTGTCGTGAGTCTTAGTTTTCCTACAAAAACACTGAGTGGTCACGAACTTTCCCCAGTTCCTTGCTCTGTGAGATCCCTTACAGAGGAAAAAAAAAAAAAAAAAAGCAACTGTAAAACAAAACAAAAAAGGTCCTTGCTTCCCCCACCCATCTAAAAATCAGCAGCAGGTATGGGACAAAAATTTTTAAAAGCTACTCAGGACCTCTCTATCTTTAGAGACCTGGATCTTTAATCAGTCTCCAAACTCAGGATGTTTGGGCTACCCATTGCCTGTAGTTTCTCTTCAGAAAAATACATACACATAGTAGCAACTGCCTGGAAATAATGGCAGAGAGTGGGTGTATTTTTCCCCTCCGAGGAATCATTTGAAACAGTACTGATGAGTTTGTAGAATAGCTGGTATTTTTGTTGCAAAACTCACAAGAGATCACATTTCTAAATTATTGTCTACTTAAATAAAAACATGTAGTGTATTCATAAGCAAATATGTTCAATGAAATACATATGCAAATGCCTATAGGGCCATTTATTTTTAAAGAGCTGTCTTAAATTCAGCCCCAATATATTGCAGTTAATTTCCTTCCATTGGTGAGAATATTAAACCAAGAAGGTCAGTAGAAATACATAAACTGGCATAATTTGTGTCTAGCTGTATAACTACTGTGGTTTCAAAGTGGGGTCAAAACTTTGTTCATCGCCTAATTTACGGATTTAGGGCTGCACTTTTACAAGAAATGCAAGGAAGGGTTATGAACATAAGAAAGGTTTGCCGGCAATCGTTTGGAAGCAGAGATATATCTGATTCAGAGTGAAACAAAAAAGCGGGGGGGGAGTATTTTCTAGTTAAAATTAGGCTGGAGTAAGTTAGCAATGACTGGACACCTTAGTCTTTTGCTCTGGTATGTAAACTATATGTGAACTTTGGCTCTTGTAAAACGCGAAGGGAAAAAGGCCCTCTGCAATCTGAAGGGGACCGGCCAGGGAAGTTTCGCTTTCATCTTGCACTGGGGCCTTGGGTGGTGTTAATGGAGAGACGTGGAAATTACGGAGGGAGAAATCCCTGTCGCTGGAAAGTCCGCGTGTGTCATCCGTGGGGGTCTGCCTGATTTGAGGGAGGAGGGTCGAGCCTGAGCCCCTCGGGAGCCTGAGGCCTGCTTTTCTCCGACGGAAAGGGTTTGGGTTTCTTTCTCCATATAAATCCCTCTTTGTACAAATCCCAGCGCGGTCTGCTGCCTCAGACGGCCCTGGTCCCGTCCCCGTGGCCCCTTCGAGCGCCCTGAGGCCAGTGCCTGGATGCATCGGCACCCACAGGAGCCCAGTCCAAGCTCCATCTCCTGCTTTTAGAAGCCCAGAAAAGCAGAAGCGAGCAGCCACCTGTCCCGAAGAGGGCCAGCACAAGCACCCAGCCTGGCAGCAGCGCGCAGCCTCACCCCAACAGCCGGCGCAGCCCCCCGCACGCAGCCCCGGGAGCGCGGCCCCGGCAGCCCGGACACGCCGGGACACCGCGGGCTGCGACACTTACCCGAGCAGGACCGGGCCTTGCTCCGCGGCTTGGGGGTGAAGCTGGACGCGGGGCCCCCCAGAAAGCTGCCCGGGTGGAAGAGGCTGCTGCTGTAGTCGTGGGCCGCCGGCACGTAGGAGGGGTAGGTGGGGATGGGGTGGTGGGTAGAGGGCTGGGCCCCCATGCTGGTGAGGCTGCTTCGGAGCGGGCTGGCGCTCTCCATCTTCATCCCCTCCGACAGCGACACTTGGTACTTGATGCTGTCTTTGTCCTCCTGCCGAGCCCCGGCGGAGGAAGAAGGGGAGGTGGCGCTGGTGGAGTTGGGGTCTGGGGACACTTCCTTGGGAGGGGTCGGGGGGAAGCCGAAGAGGTGGGAGCCAGAGTGCGAGGCCGGAGTGAGCGAAGACACGGAGGCGGTGCTGGAGGTGCTGCTGCCCGGGTACACCGAGATGGCCCCAGGCGCTCCGGCCGCCGAGGGGTGCAGGGGTGTCTTGGTGAAGGGGCTGACGGTCCAGGGGTTGTGGTGATGGGCAGACAGTGCCGCCTTGCTGCTGTCCAGCCAAGGGATTCCGGGGCTGTGGATAAGATGAGGCCGGCACATTTGACTCCCGGTCAGGCGGGCTGTAGAAACACAAGAGCGTTTGTGGTCAGCGTGGGGCGGCTCGGCCCGGAGCAGCTCGGGGAACACCCCAGCTCCTCAGTCGTTGGGCAGCTCCTAGGTCTGCGGGCAGCCAGAGGACAAGCGGCAGCGGGAGAGACTTCACAACCCGGGGAAGAGCAGCCAGGCTGGTGCAGCAGCCCCTTCGCCCTGTCCTATCTGAGGGAGACACCGGCCAGCCCGGCCAGGAGGAGCACGGGGAGCGGGAGGGGGACTCAGGTACCCCCTTTCCTCCCACCCCATTCCTGGGAAAGTGCAGCAAACCCCTTTCTGCTCTATCTTTCTGAGCTGCTGTAACGCTCTCTCTTCGGCTCCTAAAAACAACCCCAAATAAAATCCATCGCCGGTTTGAATCGGTTTGTACTTTGCATCCGGGAAGTAGCCGTGTCTGAGAAGTTTTAGCCTGTACGCACACTATTTCCCCTTCCTCTCTCACCTCCCCCCTTTCTTTCCCTCCCCTCCGCTAGTCCTTGGCCATCCCTAGGGTTAAAATCCACCCGTGCCTGCCTTTCTATCCTGTTTTCGATCTCCTTTTCCCCGGCTCCGACACACCGAAGCGGCCCCGAGAGAAACTTCTCACCCCTGCGCAGTACGCCCGCGGCCCGTTCGGAGGGGCCCGGAGTGCTGCTGAGGCGGCGGGGAAGGGGCTGTGGTGCTGATTTACCATGTGCCTGGCTGTAGGAGACCCTGGCCCGGGCATGGGCGGAATTGGCGTAGTAAGGGTTGCCCTGGGAGTCCAGGTGGTTGAAGAACACGTCGACTTCATCCGGAGGTAGGAGCTGCGCTGGTTCCATGTAGTTGTGAGCCAGCCCGGGGTGGTGGCTCTCGGGGTGCTGCCCGTTGAGCACGGCGTGGTGGGCCATCCAGCGAGGCTGATCCGTGGCCACCTCCATGGCCCGAGGCCTCCCCTGCCACCCACCCCCAGACCAGGAGCGAGCGGCGCTCGGCGGGGGCGGGGAGCGCTGCTCGGGGGGTCGCTTTTGGCGCTGCCGGGTGGGTTTTAAGAGACTGGGGTGGCTTTTCTTAGAAAGAAAACCGCCGGGTGACTGGAGCGCGCCCTCTGAGGCGTGGGAGAGGATCCCTGGAGTCAGCGTGTCCCTCTGTCAACAGACGGGTTGCGGAGGCAGGTCCGGGGAAGTGTCGGGGCAGCACCTGTGGGGAGAGACGGGAGGGTTTACCAGACCGGCAGCCCCGGGTGCGCTGCTCGCCGGGCCGACTCCCGGCCGGCTTCTTTTCCCAGAGGTACACGGATGGGGAGGGGGAAGCAGAGCCCCTCCTCCCTTCCAAAAATATCCTCTTCCTAAAACTCCTTGCCTTGTTCTCTGCTTGCTCATTGCCCCACAAAATAAACAGAGATCCCATTTCAAACTCTTAAACTAAAAACAAAAAGGAAAAAAGAAGGGGGAAAAAAGGAAAAAAAAAAAAAAAGAAAAAAGCTTCCTTCCCCCACCTCGCTAGAAACGTCAATAGGAGTTTTTCCAGCTGTATTCAAAAGCGGGGTGAAAAAGGAAGAACGGCAGAACTAATATAGCGTAGTTCTAGCAAGAGCTCCAACTGACACAAAAGGAAAAGGAGGGGAAGAAATAGGGAAGGGGTAGAGAAGAAGAGCGGAGAGAAGGGTGTTTAGAGAAAACAGCGAGTGCGCCCTGGCAACGGCGCGGCAACACCCCACCCCACCCCCCCGGCGCCCCACACTTACCCGGCGCGGAAGGCTGGGCGGCGAGGGATGCCGGCGTGGAGGATGCGAGGGCAGCAGAGGGGGAGAACGGAGGGGGGAATAAAAAAAGCCAAGAGGGAGAGGAGGAGGGAAAGGCAGAGCGAGCGCGGGAGCGGCAGAGGAGGTTGGATGGAGGCTGTNCCCCTCCTCCGCCCCCCTTCCCCTGCTCGCCGCATCTCGCCCAGCCGCGCCGTGGGGGCTTTCCCCGCCCGGGCGCTGCACGCCCCTGCGGGGCGGGGACGGCAAAACAGAGGGGGTCCCGCCGGGGACTGCGGGGATGCGGAGCGGGGACAGGGGGAGCCGAGCGCGGGAAGGGCTCGGCCGTGGGGCCGACTCCGCCGGGTGCTGCCCCGCCACCGAGCCGCGACTTCCAGCGCCGCCGCCGGGATGCCCGGGGCTGGAAATCGGCACCGGGAAGATAAATATATGCTAAAATCCCTTCTATCAGGCACAGCAGCGCGCAGCCGGGAGCGAGACAAACTTCAGCCCGGTCGCATTAGTTTGAAATAACTGTCTGGATCGGGAAAAAATAATTAAGAACAAATAATTGCGAGGCTCCCCGCCGACCCCGGAGCCCGACAGTACGAGCAGGGCCCGGGTAGCGGGGCCGCGCCGCGCCGGCTGCAGGGGCAGGGACCGTTCCCCGGCCCGTAGCGCTCGGGCCGTACCTGGGCTGCGGCTGTCTGGCCACCCTGGGCCCGGGGAGCCGAGCAGAGCTGGACCGAGGCACAAGGACGCTGGGACGGGGTACGGCCTTCCCGGTGGGGCTAACACTTTTTTTTCCCCCTCAGTCTCACATTTTTTTCTTAAAATAATTAATAGCGAAACCCAAACATTACCGTTTTAATATTTGCAATTACTCGTGTACTTTGGGGCGGGGAGCGGAGGTGCATCCCGAATCAACAGGCTTTCTCTGCGGAGTTGGTGGTGCAGTTCAGCGGCAGCAGCCGGGGCGCGGGTCTGGCTTCGCCACCCGCGAAGGTGCGGATAAACCGGTCCGCTTTTGGGGCAGAAAATAATAATAATAATGGGAAAGGCACAACTCCCCGGAGCGCGGCCGGGCGCTGCTGCAGGTCCCGTTTCCCAGGCGCTCTTCTCCCGTTCCTCAGCCGCTGCTTTCGCGGGAAAAGGGATACTCTGATC